>PVKM010002843.1:0-61679 GCA_004027735.1 Carollia perspicillata
AAAAAAAAAAACACCCAGAAGAGGCTTCCTTTAGGCAAAAGTTGAAAGAGCTCAAGTGAATGAGATAGACTCTCTATTCTCAGGAATTTACAACCTCAGAAAAGAGGAGTGTGTGCAGGTAGCCAAAGATTCAGATAAGAAGTTACTGGACTGATAAAGACTGGTTAGGCCAGGTGTTCGAGACGGGCCTTGGACGGACGCTGTCAGAACGCAGGTTCTGAGAGCCCATGAAAGAAACCTGCCAACCAAGACAAACCACCCAGGACTGGCAGCCACTGCAGGGCAAAGAGCATGAGCTCTAGAGCCAGACAGTCTGGCTTCATGACTTACAGATAGTGACATTTGGGGTAAATTCCTTAAACTCAGTACATCTGTTTTCTATCTATAAAATGGGAATAACAGTAGATTTATACACAGATTGCTATGAGAATGAATATTGTAAAGTGCTTAGAATCATTCATGCCTTACACATAGTAAACGCAATAAAGGTGAACTGTTAAAAATAATTGGTCTCTTAAAGGACGCACAATTTGTTTGCTAGCTAAGTCCACCCAACTTTCACCAATCTGGCCCATTGTTTGGGGCACCAGGGCACATTTTATGTCTCCCAGGCCACCCACACATGCTATCTCTTACAGGACTACAAGGGACGGGACCCAAGCCTGCCTCTGGTGCCCGCTTCCATCTGCATGAGCTGGTCCAGACTCCCATGTTGTCCGGCCTTTCGTAGCGGCCAGCAGGCACCCTGTAGCCTCTGTCCAAGTGCTGGCTATTATTTCACATTTGGTCTCTCTTCCAGAAAATACTAGCTTTATAGAGGCACAGTGACACCAAGACTAGGACCTGGACACCAATATCCAGACAATTAAGAAGAGAAATGATATTTCTCTGTTTAAGCCATCTTTGCTAATACATGTCATTCAGAAGTCAACTCTTCCTTGAATTCACAGCCCCTGAAGCAACAGAAAATAATTTCTGTCCATCCATTTTAAAGTATCTATTACGTATAAGGCAAGATGCTAGGCACCACTGGAGGCGGGGGGGGGGGGACCCCCGTAAAACAAGATCTGTCTTCAAAGGGTGATTATGTTACAATGTAACAAAGCTCAGAAGTAGCTTGCCAAAGAAGGCCCTAACCTCTGATTTTCCAAGGATCAATTACATTCTGGTTTTGAGCAGAGATTTTAGGCATGAGAGTGCCAATGATTTAAGACACACACACACACACACCCTTAAAGTACCACTAGTAAATAATCATCTTTGTGATGGTTTTTGAATTTCACTTTAATCAAATCCAGTAAGACGCTCCAAATATCATTTATCCTTTAACAATCAACTCTCCATTTCTAAATCCTGGCTTTTACTTTAATCACTCATGAAAATTCTATTATTCAAGTGCTGATTATGGCCTGTCTTGCTGGGCACCAAGCAGCACAATCGCTAAGCCCGCAGGCCGCACACCACCCTGGAACTGGAGTCCAAATAATGTCTGGAAGTAGAGGGCTCCGAGTCAGAATGCCTGGAGCCAAGCCTGGGACCTGCTTTAGCAAGTTACGTAGCCTCTTCAAGCCTCAGTTTGTTCATTTGGAAACGGGAGGATGACGGTAGTAGTGTCTCTCTCACATGGGGTTGGGAGGAATTGAATGAGATGAGTACGAATGCTTAAATAGATCTTGGCCCTTAGCAACTCAGCCATTTTTGTTATGAAAATGTTCTTTATTAAGAACTAGTTTTGTTCTCTATACGCCCCCCTTTTTCTGTGGCCCTCTGTGTGAGGTGCCACACTCACACTCAGATCCTAGAAAAGGGACCGCCGGGTCCCAAGATGGAATCCCCTTAGTTCACTGTTACCTAGAATTCTTAGGTAGCAACTGCCTGATGAACACTGAATTATGAGACTGTGGTGGGGGTGGGGGGTGGGGGGGGTAGAAACATCACACAAAGAGTTTATTTTAAGGAGATTAAAAGGCACTTAAGGAGCCTCAGAAATAATCTCTCCAGAGGTTTCATTTAGCTGGGGAAGCAACCTGATAGATCTGAATGTATAATCTTGTTTAGTCAATAACTAGCTGTCAGTGGTCTCATAAAGGTACTTTTAACTTTCCGGGCCTTGTTTCCCTTGTGCTAGAGCATGGGGCCAATCCTGCCGACGTCCTGTGGTGGTGACTGACGGAGGCGGAGCACAAGCACCTACGTCTGACTTTGCAGCACAGGCTGTACGGGAAGGGAGTGTGCACCTATCTTTAAAATCCTCCACGAACTTTCATTTACTTTCCCTTTGACTGGAGGTTTGTAACTCCTGACTACTCGGGAAGCTCGGTACTTCTCTGTGGATAAGCTTCTAGAACTTCCACCGCAAGGCACAGGAAAAGATGACATGAACCAGCACAGAAGTGGTGCTCCGAGTACCAGGGAGTCTTCAGAGTCACAGACTAAAGACAGTACTCCCAAGGACGGCAGGAAGGAATTGTGCCCCTGGGGCCTCACCGCCCCCCAGAGGGATGGGAGGTGAGGGATAGGAGCTGAGGGGTCTGTGCAAAGCCCTGCAGAAAACATCCCATTAGAGCTTTTCTGATAGAGGCCAGCCCTCACTCTGGGGGCCTCTCAGGCCAGCTAGCTGCACACTGTGGGGACAGGTCTCTATGCTCCTGCGCATCTAAGATGGGGAAGGGTGGTGGGGTGGCTGGGATTCTCTTCAGCCTCCTGGTTTCCTGTCTGCATGCTTTCATCCCTTCTCCTTGAAGTTGAAGAAGGAAGACAGAGGAGAAAGAGAAAAACATCCTGAAACATCATTCACATATGCCTGCATTTATTAAATAGCACCTACTCTGTGGCTTGGCATTGTGGTCACATGGCTATGGGTGAGGCACAGTGCCAGTCCCCAAGGAAATGACAGTCCAGTGGAAGAAACACACATACACACACACACACACACACACACACATGGATTGTTTTAGAGTAGTATGTGGACTAAGACAGAGATATGCTTAGGTGTTACGGGACGACTTCACAAAGGCACATCTCAAACCTAGGGTAGGGCAGGGCAGGTAGGGAGGTATCAGGGAAATTACGCTGTCCACGGGCAGTAATACCTCAACACGTGATGTGACTGCAGGGGACAGGGAAGCCATCATGAAGAAGTGGCAGTGTGGACCAAGACACAGGCAAAGTGGTGAGAGGAATCACCGCACTGTGGGTCTGGCAAGTGAGAGGCTCCCCAGGCACAGAGCCAGACGACAGCCAGGAGGCAAGTGTACACGGGGCAGGGTGCATCCCTGGCTGCACGGACAGTGATGGCTTCACGGAGTTCTCAAAGCCGGGAGGGGCGTGTGTGGTCCTCCGGGGCCTTCGTCTTTTCAGAGTTACCAAGCCATGCATTTCTACCTGCTCGTCTTGTTCCATGGTTCTCAGGGAAGCATGTAGTCTGCACTTCATAGTAAATGGTTTTGGAAGGGACAATGGCTCAAAGGGGTCAAGAAGCTTCAAGTCTGTGAGACTGCCACTGATTCTCCCAAGGAGGAAAGGCGTGGTGTGAAGAGCTCCAAAGTGATCTGAAGAGGCCATGCATAGAAGCTGGAAAGCCTGACACGCTTTCAAAGACATTACCGCTCCAGGGAAGAGTGGTGAGGAAATGGAAGTGAACTCACACGTGCCCCTGAGGTCTGGCACGTGCTGACTAAAGGAGCAGTGAGCATTCTGTCCTAGGAGATTATGGCCTGATAAGCATTTTGGAAAAAAGTGGTTTGGGAGATTTTCCAGACGGAGGATGGACTACATGACCTTCAATTACTCATCCAACCCTGCGATGCTATGGTTCTAATCCCAATGAGTGCTGGATGCATGTACTACAGCAACCCTCTGTTCTCTACCGGACACCTCCACAAATGCTTTCGGACTAGAAGTGACAGGGAGTCAGCAGGACCAGATGACTTCAGAAAACAGGGAGAGGCTTTGTCTCCAAAGTTCTCTGAGTCCAGACACCTTGGACCCTGCTATACACACGGCCACCTGCCTACTTATCTGAGACAAGTAACGGCATATGCTGGGAAAGTACAGCGGGTGGACCGAGGAGCCAAGATGTCTTTTCTTGCACGTTTTCTCAATTAACTACATTCTTGGATGGCTTTGAAGAAAAGAGTCCCTTCTGAAAACATCCCAGAGATTGGAGAAAGGAGGGAGTTTTAAGCAGTATTGGTAATTCTAAACTTGTCAAATGGAAAAGCTTCGTTCCAAAACTAACGGGTTTGGGGGTGGAACTCCGGCCAGCCAAATGTCATCTTTGCTTATTCTTGATAAACTTGCTAAAATGTCTCCTAATCCTCAAAAGGTTCTAAGCCATGTTGATCATCTTTTAAAATAAGGTCACTGAATTTAGAAAGCCAAGAAGACTCCGATTCTCTGAGTGTGTTAACACCTCCAGTACAGCGGATCTGTCTAAAGTCAGACACTTTGAAAATATTCCATCCCTTGTGGCCTACTCTCCAAACATGCTCAAGTGCAGGAGACCTGGTAGGTAGGGAAGGGCTGCACCTGAATTGGGCATGACCTCAGGACAGAGCAGAAAAGAAGAATGTGAGAAATATGGGAAAACCCAGGGTAAAGCCACGGAAAAAGCCCTCAGAATTCCTGATGGGACAATTCGGCTGCTCTTTCTCATGCCTCGTATTTTTTCTGTCGCTAGGTTTTTTTGCCTTTTCCTTTTCAGTGTGTCTCACTCATTTCTACTCTGCCATGTCTACCTACCTCTTTGGTTCAGATTCCCATCCACCTCCCTTTCAAGCCCATTTGCTGCATAAAAACTAGAGTTGTACTAGAATGGTCGGGGGGATAACTTTGTAAATTATATAATTGTCCAACCACTATGCTATACACTTGAAATAAACAAACACACCCCCCCCCACCAAAAAAAAAACATAGTCATTTTTCAGGGCCTGAATTAGGGTAAGGCAAGTGAGGTGCCTAGGGCACAAAATTTAAGGAGGTGCTCAGCCTCAGGGTTACAAGTACTAACCCTGAAGTGGCATGACCCTCAGAGTGAGAGCTTCCTTAAATTCTGTGCAGTAGGTGGACTCACTTGCCTCACCTGGGTCCTGACTCTGTTATGTTACACAACTTGGCGTGTAACTTTCATATTCCACAGAGGGCTACCTTTCCATACTCACCTCTCAGCACCCTCACCATCTCACACCAAATCCCACTGTTCCTGTCCTCACGGAGGTTCTCCAAACACACACTACTATTCGACACACCTGATCTGCACTTCACCACACCCCCTTGCTGAACGCCCTCCTTCCTCTCTATCTCTGGTGAACTCCTACAGCTGACTTGAGTCTCATTAGTACATACAAAACTTCCCTTAAGTGTTTCCATCTTAGAAGCCTTCCCTAAGAACACCACTTAGTTTTTCCCCTCCCTATCCTATCGCACACCTTGGATATATTTCTGTTGTGACATTTATCACATAGGATTATCTTTCAACTGTTTAACTGCGTCAGTTGCTTGAGGTTACAGTCTAGTGGGGGTACACAGTGTCCTTCTGTCTGTGCATCCCCAGAGACCACCACAATTCCTAGCACAGAGCTGGCCTTCGATAAAGGTTTGCTGAGTAAATGTAAATGCTTTCTGTTGAATGTACAACTTAGTGTTCTTCCTTTCCTCCTTTACACAGGATCAATTTCAAGGTACAGAGCAACGAAATGAGACTTTCAACCTTGGGAGAAGGAACCAGACCAGTTATCCTGACACAGGCCTATTTGTCCCAGTTGCTAATTGTACCCTGACAGTGTGACCTGAGAGTTTACTACAGTGCAACTGGCCACCATGGGCAAAGTTAACACATTTGTTAAGCAGAATTGATAATGATGATCAAATATTCCATTTTGTTTACTTTAATTAAGTATAATTAAAACATCACAGGTTGTTTGTAAAAGTCATTTGCATATACTTAATCGAGCTGTTTGGAGAGAAGAGTTTGACATGCCCTATCTGGGAGATTTGGAAGTTTCCATAAATGAACATAATTGGACTGATTCCTTCCCACCTCTCAGAAACAAACTTGTATTTTTGGCTATTTTTAAAAAAACAAATATCTTTTCCAACTTTAGCACAAAAACCTGGCTTGTTGGAATACAGAATGATTTACAGATAACACAAGCCAAGAGAATGCCTGGTGCTGAACTGCGGGCAGACTGAGGAAAGTCGGACTGGGTTAAGGCGAGGCTGAGGAGCAGGACAGCCAGAAGGAGCAGGGGGAGAAAGGGTTTTCTCTCGGTAAGTGTGCAGCTGTGTAAACATGGGAACCGGGCGGTTAGGAGGTGGAAGAGGTTCAGACCTGCACTGACCAATATGGCAGTCCCCAGTCCCATGGGGCTATTTAAATTCAAACTAATTAAAATTAATAAGGTCAAAAACTTGGCTCCTCAGTCTCACATTTCCAGTGCTCAAGAGCCACATGTCGCTACTGTCTATTGCACCGGACAGTTCTGGTGTGAAACACTTCCACCACCACAGGAAGTTCTATTGGGCAGTGACAGTATGCACAATGGAAACACACCTCCTTGGCCTCTACAGCCAGAGGAGTGAGAGCACCCATTTCTTTCCCTCGTTTATAAGAAATATGCACACACTCAGCATTTTCTCATCCATCTTCTTACAGGTGGCTTTCCCAAAAGTGGCAATAGTTTACATACTATGGGACCAGATGCCATCATTATAGTTTCTTTTCCAGGTGGAAACTAACATTATCAACAGAGATAACCAGGGCTGGCTCACTTAAAAACTGTGGATTGATGGATGGGCACTAGAAATTTGAGAAGAGTTCAAAAATGAATGTGGCACCTATGGATGACTCCAAGGCAAAGAGCAGGAGAAGAAATAGAGGCCTGAACGCACACAAACTGGCAGAGCTGATGGGGCTTGCTGGCACTGCAGAGGCTGAGAAAACAGGCCCCACGGCTCCAGGCCTCCAAGTGTATTTTGATTCCAACTTGCAGTACGTTTCACGCCCTCAGGAGGGGCAGCCATGCTGAACTATAGTTGTTCCAGGCCCATGCCTCCAATTTCAAAATGAAAGAAATCAGGGAAACAGATTTTTTTAGTGGAAATAATACACTAAAAACTGCCAATTAATGACTATTTCTAAGTACTTTCTCCAGCTATACTGGCACCAACAAGTCAACAGGTTGTCCATTTCTTGCCTTCTCTACAGATCTGTGCTCATGTTTTATACAAACACTCACAAACAGACTCCATTCTTTAAGGAGGTGCATGGAAAATCCTAAAATCCAATCTGAAAGAGAAGCCAAGGGCATTCTTTTCCAGGCATTAGATTGGTTTCACATGAGGTGATTAGACTCTTTCGTGCTAATTGCAGTAGAAGGAGCTAATTAGAAAAATCTACCATTCAGCTAATGAGAACTGGGCCCTAACTATCTCAGTGCTTAACTTCTCAGGTTGTAAAATATCACATTTTTTTACATGCCCACTCTGCAAAAGTTGTCATTGTGTTCAGTTTCAGCAGTTAGGCCAGGCAAGAAATGACTAAGCCGACATTACAGCATGCCCACACACACTGTAGTTCACTGCTACTCTGCCCAGGATTTCCGACTGTTTCGGAAGGGCAAAGATGAGAGATCAAGGTCTGTTAACTAACAGTACACTGAACTGGCAATGAATTCTACCTCATTTCTCAGCACAATCTTCTCAGTGCCTTTTATTCCGGGGACCTTCTTAATGCAGACTAAGGGCTTCCACATGTAATGTTACTCGGAGAAGAAGAGTTCATTAAAAAGCAATGACACCACCTGATTGAGGCTCATGTCCCTGCCAAGGGTTGTAGCATTTACCAGGAAGCTGATAGAATGAGAATGATAAAGAGCTAATAAATCAGAGTCCATTATTTCACAATAAACTCATTATACAGTATAAGTAAACATAGGAAAAGAGGAAATAAGCCATATTTTTAGGAGAGGGCTGTAGTAAAGCTTTCTTAGAAGACTAAGTTCAGACGAGGGCTTTGAGTTTCACATGATTTACATCAGAAATCCACTTGGATGTTTCAGGAACACTATTAAAACATGTCTCTGCAGCTCAGTACCCTTCCCACGCCTCCAAAAAAGCACTCTTTCAAAAAAAGTTTACAGTCCTCTTGGCAGGGGCCCAGGTCCTACATGCTACAAGAAGCTGTGTGAAATTAGCAGAATGGGAATGTCAGAACTTTTGCCTTTGGAATTAAGTAGAGATTCTCTCTGTATCTAGGGTCCTCATACCCTGACCCAAGGGAGAGGGTTTCAAGAAGACACACGCTCCTATGTTTTGAGTACTCTGAGAATGCTGACCTCATTCCTGAGCTTCCCAGGATGAGACCCAGACTCATCTTCCCGAGCAATCTCTGGGAAGGAGGGATGCTGACTGCCATTGTAGGTATGTCTCGTACCACTTATTTTTATTTACCCCTGACTTGGCAGGGTTTGAATTGAGTGATTTAGGGGTTTATTTTGCTGCTCATAACCCCTCTAAGTACAGAGTGTGAAAATGGTACTGATATTCGGGTCCTTGAATTGTGTCCTTTGTTGGAAATCCCAGAAAAGACTTGTCAGGGAAAGAGACTAAAACAAGTGGTTACAGTACGGTTTGGGAAAACTGTGGAGATTTCAGTCTTCAGGTGTACCTCGTCCCTTATGCACAGTTCTCCTGACAGCTGTGCTGCACTGTTAAAAAAAAAAAGTTTGGCCCTGGCCAGATTGCTCAGTTGGTTGCAGCATCGTCCCAAACACCAAAAGGTTCTAATTTCGATGCCTGACTGGTGCGTGTATGGGAGGCAACCAATTGATGTTTCTCTCTCAATGTTTCTCTCTCTCCCTTCCTCTCTCTCTCTAATATCAGTGAGCATATCCTTGGGTGAGGATTAAAAAATGGTAAGCTAAATAAATAATAACACTTGCACTAATAATTTGTGTCCAAAGGCTAAGCTTTTATAGTGTGTGCGTGTCCTTGTACGTGGACACACATTGTAGGCAAGGAAAGAGAAAAGCTAACAGCACAGTACCCAGACATGTATTATTATTTCCATTTTACAGATGAGACATCAGAGTTTCAGGGAGAGTACTTAGTTTGTTTGGGATGAAACAGTGAAGTAACAGCTCAAATTTAAACCCTGGCAGGCCATGTCTTCCACTTCAAATTGCTTCTCTTTTGCTCTCAAAGTGTCTCCAGCACCCTTGAAACTGCTTCGTGCAATTATCAGCACTGTGTTTGCTTTGAATTTCACTGTAAGACTTAATTCTGCCCATTGTATTTTTCAATTCTCACTGATATAACACAGATTTAGTACTGGATTTAAACTAAATGATTCTTCCTGCAACAGTCTAAAGTCTAATTTATTTTTTTGTCAAGATTTTTCATCCTGATGTTTTCATGAACCAAAAATTCCAAGCCCTATTGTCTACCCTAATCCTGATAATATGAAACTTAAAGAAGTAAAACATTTTGCTCAATATCATAGCAAGTTACTCACTGAACCATAAAGAAAACCTCAGGCAGGTCCTCACTCCCAGGTGTAATTTTTAAAAGTTCAGAAATGTGTTCTTTTCACATGGCCAAGAAACAAGGTTCCACTGTGGTATTCAACAGGAGTGCTAGACTGTCTCTTCACTTTCAGTAATGCATGATCCTTATTAATACCATAGGTGGCCCAGAAGTGAGGACAGATCCAAATTCTAGGAAACACTGTTAATATCAGATAACTAGAAGAAAGCCATTGGAAGAAACAGCATCACTTCAAATTCTATGTTGAATAAATTGACATTGTTTTGAAAAACAGACTTAATAGCAATATCCAATATCCAGTCAAATTTATACCAAGAAAGAGACAATTATACTGATGTTCCTAGATAATAATAATGACAAACAGCATTTAAAAATACTTTAAAGGTGACGAAGAGGTTACTTCTTTGAATTCAATCAATATTCACAAAGTGTGAATATTATTTCTGTTTTCTTGTATTAAAAATATTTTATTTATTTATTTATTTTTGGAGAGAGGGGAAGGGAAGGAGAAACAGAGGGAGAAACATCAATGTGTGGTTGCCTCTCACATGTCCCCCACTGGGGACCAGGCCTGCAACCCAGGCATGTGCCCTGACTAGGAATCAAACCGGTAACTCCTTGCTTCACAGGCCCATGCTCAATCCACTGAGCTACACCAGCCAGGGCATTATTTCTGTTTCCATATGAGGAAACCAAGAATCAGAGATGAGGCTGAGGAGACAGGTGGAATGGCTTGGTAAAAAAGCTAGGAGAAGGGCCTAGTATCTACTGAAGGACCATTCAAGAAACCACATTTACGCCCTGGCCAGGAAGCTCAGTTGATTAGAGCATCGTTTCAATACACCAAGGTTGTGGGTTTGATCCCCAGTCAGGGCACATACAAGAATCAGCCAATGGATGCTTAAAGAAGCAGAACAACAAATCAATGTCTCTCTCCCCATTCCTCTTTCTCTCTCTAAAATCAACAAATGACAGTAAAAAAAGAAAAGAAAAAGAAACCACATGTCTTCCTGGAGCCAACCCAAACATAACATAAGAGACAAGAACAAGAAAGGACTCACTTCTGAGCTGCTATTGTCATGGACGTTTCCCTGCACTGTTTATCACTGAATTTCTTTCAGACTTTGACTGGGAGGGCTCGAGGGTATCATGGCTGCACTTGATGTTTAGACACAGCCAACATCAGACACATGCAACATGGCAGGCTTTGGGGTCCCAGGTAGGAGACACAATAGCAGCTACACCATTCAGGCAACACTGCCACTAAATTTGCCAGTATCTCCCAACCTTTACAGAGAAAACTTTGCTCCTTTGTCAAGTATTCCTGAAAGACAGTCTCTGCTATCTGTAATATTGGCTGTGTCTAAACATCAAGTGCAACCATGATACCCTTTAATAGTTAATCCTCGAACATATAATTAGGCATTCACATGACAATCAAAACCATGACTATATTTCATGTTTGCCTTCCCTTTCAAGCCCTCTACTAGAGGGGCACTTACTCTGTCAAATCTGCTATAGTAATCAAAACATTGAAATTACTTCTTTCCACACTAAATATACTGGAACTGGTTGTTTGATTAAATGTAGAGCAGAGAGTGCAATTTGCTAAATTACAAGTATTCTGAACATGTAAATATAGTTTAATTACTGCAATTAAAGAAGATTACTGGAGATTGGCAGATGGGAATGTAATGCTGTTTTAATTAGAGTTTTTAATGCACTGTAACATAAGCATAATATTAACCCTTTATACTGGAAGATGTAGCTGGTCTTTGAAAAATTAGTATTTAAAAATGTATTAGAGCTAGTGTCTCATAATGAAGCTGGACTGAATCACACCACCCTGAAGGCCCATCAGGAAGGAGAATTGTGGCTTCTAAGAAAAGTGAGCTGAGGTAGAGAACAAGGACGGACAACACATCTGCTAGGGTCCCAACTGTGGACACACATGCCACTATGCATGGGTGCATGTATGTGCACACAGAGAACACGAACCACACGGCTGCTTCTCATAGAAGAAGAATACTGCCACCAGGTCAAAGAATGAAGGGGCCTCCACACCATGAGAGCTTTCGTGGACCCATGTTTAGCAACCATGAGAAGGCAAAGCATTTCAAAAAATGCATTTACTTCTTAAAAAAGCATGTATTCATCTTTGAGAAAACTATAGTACAGACGAAGCTGATACTCTACAGAGGGAGGTCTATCATTATTATTATTATCATCATCATTCACCTTCCAGAACAGTCTATGCTACATGAGGTAATATTCCAGAATGTGAGAAGCAATCTTTGTCATCTTGAAAGCGATCACTGGCAACATTTTATCCATTTAAGTCAATAGCCTATTAGAAATTCTAATTGAAAGTTCAATAGTCGGCTTGGAGCCTTACAATAGAGGTTGCCTTTTGGAAAGCCATTTAAAGTCTTAATCTCTTTATCATTTGGTATTTTGAAGTCTAACTTTGTTCTTGTTAGGCAGATCAATGGCATTAATTTACAAAATGGGGGAAAATGTCATCCTTCATCCTTTAAGTCTCAGCTCAGTGAAGAGCAGCATAAGCGAATCTGATCGCTGCTTTCCCATATTAGCAGCAAACGGTGCCATGGGAGGCTTGACCTACAAATTTTAATTACTGCATGAAAAATTCAGCTCCTGGAGATGAAGAGCGACATCAGCAAGAGCAGGGGCCCACCTTGTGCACGTCTGCTGAGTGCTAAGCCTTCAAGGACTGGATTTTGGAATCAGTAACAAACACCACAGTCAACAAAAGAGGTTCTATGTCCAAGAACAAGCCACAGACTTCAAAACAAAGCAAGACCAAGATAGCAGATGCTGTGTCAGATGAATAAACTTCTGAGGGAAAATCCATGGACGGGAATATGTGTATATTTTTCTAAGCAGAGAGTGTCTTGTGGGTCATACACACACCTACCAATTGGAAAAAAAAATGCTAACATGAAGCTAATCAATTAGGAATCACAGCCTCAGAGGCCAGCCTCCCTGCAAACACCAGACAGGTGGGCATGGTGCTCGGCCCCTCTTAGCAAAGTGGGTACTCAGCGGAAACAACTACTGTCACCCAAAGGAAAAGGAATGAATTCTGGATGTGTTGACTTGATGGCTAATTGGTGGTGGCAGAAAAAATGAAGAATTAAGTCACCTAAAAAGTATAGCCACAAGCAGTAAGCAGGAAGCTCACTGCTGCTGCAGCAAACAGAACTGAGGGGCATCCGTCAGCGTTTGAGCTCCAGAAGCAAAGGGAGCAGACCAGAACAACAATCATCTTCCATGTGGATGAAGCCAGTCCCAGAAAACATACACATCTATCAGATGGGAGGGCTACAGTTAAATGTTAACAGTGGGCCACCCTGTGGGACTCAGGCATGGTTGGGGGACTGGGGGAGGTCAGTGGCTTTTACTTTTTCAGTTGTATACTTTTAAAGAATTTTTTATGTTTAAAAAAATCATAACTAACCTGTATGGCTTTCTTAATTATTAATAAACCAACTTTTTTAAAAAGAAGAAAAATTAAATCTGTATTTGATGTTCAGCATAAAAGTTTGTGAATCTTTATAGGAAGATTCCTTTTTGTAATGTGAAAGCACCATTTGCTTCCAAAATTTAGACTTTTTAAAAATTAGACTCACCTAAGTCACATGCTTGGTGCAATTAAAGAGTTATGTTACCTGTCAAGTCTTAGTTCATCGTTTTACATATCCATACCCAATTCAACCGGGGGAGCCTTTCTGTATACTGTACACAGGACCCAGCACTGGGTCATGCACTGTTCCCTTCTTCATTAATACTGCTTGGTGATGGTGCTACAGAAATAATGGCCATACAACCATGGGTGCAGCCGTACCTGCTGTTGGCTAAAACTTAAAAGTCAAATAGCTTTCTGATTACTGATTCACATCCATCTTTTCATTTCTGATTGCCATGGATCTCTGCATCCTTCTCATCCAAGAGATACCTCACTGGCACCTCCTGACACTGACAGCTGGAATTCTGTGATGAAGTGTCCTGATGAAAAAGCCATTAACATTTGTACCAAGTGCTCCTGGGCTTTCGTCCCTGAACTTAGGTTAATAGTATGCTGGAAGGTCTCTAGAAAGGACAGAGGCTCCTGGTTAAAGAGTTAAATAGTCACATCCTTAATATGCCTTGCCATTGACACAGATGGGCTGGTCTTTGGGTCACGGCCCACTACATGGAGGGAGCAGAATCCTGTGGTGAAATGGCTGCTTTTTGGAGGACAACACTAACTGGAACAAGTGCAGGGAGGGGAACAGGCTGGCCTGAGAACTGGGCAGGAGAGCGCACACAGTAAGGCAAACTTCAAGTGCCCGTAATGAGCACAGCTTCCAGCCCAGCCAGAACCCATCTTCTGTTGGCATTCCAAGAAAAGGCTTGGGGGCACAACCACAAAAATTAATGTCATGAGGATGGAAAAGAACACATGCTCAATTTCAGAAAGCCTGAGATGCAAAAACTCTGCTTCTCTGAAGTGTGGCATTTCCAAAGCCCACACATCATAACAACTTTGGATTCTGAGATGTCTAAACAGGAAGCCCCTGAGGTTCCATCTGTCTTCTTGAGTAGAAGGACGGCTGAGGAACTATCCTGCTGTCTGCAAGAGGGCTGGCAGAAACTTCAGGAGCCTTGGCCCAGGAGCTAGGAATGTGCCATTCATTCTCCCCTCCAGTCTAGCTGATAGCCCTGACAAACGCTGCTGGCTTGTTACCAGGTCTGTCTCTGTACGTAACTAGAAATGAACTACCAAACAGACTTGGCTCACTTCTTAAATTTATTTTTAATTCCCAAACTTTAAAAAATCACAGAATTCATCATATGGTATTAAAGCAATCCAATACTTCCTTTGTTCTACATGTCACTTTACAAACAAAAGTAAGAAGGAAAGATTGCCAGGTGAATGTGAAAGTCAATAGAAAAGATGAGGTGGAGACACCAAAGTACAGAATAATGAACTGAGACCACGATTCCTCGTTCCACTGGGTTCATAAACCCTACGGAGCTCCAGACGCTGGCTAGATAAAAAAGCACTCTAGCATTTAAGGGCCTCCCAACTGTTCTCCGAATCTGCCCTTTCCCAGCTTCTTATCTCATCCTCCGCCCTGCAATAGTCTCTTAACTTCAGGTTGCACAATGAGTCTGCAGACACTAGTCATGTACTAGTTCTGTATTTTAGCTACCTACTTCTCCAGACTTCACATTTCTCTGTATGTCAACCCTACCCTCTCTTTATGGTTCTATCTACCACATGATCAGCTCAAGTGACGTAGGAAAAGCATTTGACAAAACCCAACACCCTTTGGCAATAAAAACTATGAACATAATGAAGTTCCTTAGCACAATAAATAAAAATCCACAGCTGACATCATAGCAGTGAAATACTGCAAGCTTTCTCCCCAAGATCATGAACAAGACAAGGATGCTTGTATTCATGACTGTTATTGAACACTTCGCAGGCAGATCTAACTAGAGCAATTTAGGCAAGAAAAAGAAATAAACAGCATCTCTGTTCACAGATAAAATGATTCCATATACAGAAAATACCAAAGTGAATAAGATTAATTCAGTCACGTATCAAGGTACAAGCCCAACACCCTAAAATCAGCCATTTCTCTATGTACCAGCAATGTACTCTCCAAAAGGGAAATTGAGAAAACTGTTCATTTACGATGAAATCCAATAGGACAAAATACCTACAAAATAATTTAACCAAAGAGGTGAAAGATTTGTTCACTGAAAACCATTGGGCCTAAATAAATGGAAAGGCAACCCATGTTCATTGTTCAGATGTCAGTGCTACCCAAAGTGCTCTGCAGATTCAGTGCAACCCCCACCAAAAATCTAAGGGCCTCCTGGCAGAAATGGAAAAGCCAATCCTCAAATTTATATGGAATTATAAAGGGCTCTAAATAGCCCAATCAACCTTGGAAAAGAACAAAGACAGCTCCCACTTCCCAACTGCAATGCTTCCTATATAACTACAGTAATCAAAACAGTGTGGAACTGGCATAAGGATGACATACAGTGAATAGAATCGAGAGTCTAGGAATAAACATTTATGGCCAATTGATTTAGACCAGGGTGCCCAGATCATTCAAAGAGGAAACGCTTGAAAGAATGGTGATGGGAGAATGGGAAAACCACATGCTAAAGAATAAACTGGACACACAACCTCACACTACATGCAAAAATTACCCCAAAATGGATCAACAGCCTAAATATAAGAAATAAAATCATAAAACTCTTAAGAGGAAAACACAGGAATAAATCCTAATAATCCAGGACTTGGTGATAGATTCATAGATATAATATAAAAAATTAGCAATAAAAGGAAAATAGATGAGTTACAGTTTGTATAAATGAAAAACTTTGTTCAAAAAGAGTATTATCACAAAAGCAAAACTTCAACCCATAAAATGGGAAAATTTGCAAACTATATATCTGATATAGGTCTAGTATCTAGACTACATAAGGAATTCTTAGACTTCAACAATAGAAAATAAACCATCCAATTTAAAAATAGTTAAAGGACTTGAGTAGACATTTCTTAAAAAAAAACATATACAAACACATGAAAATACATAAAAAGCATGTTTAGTATCATTAGTCAAATAGAAAAATGCCAATCAAAACCACAATGAGGGACTCCTTTGCACCCATTAGGGTGGCTGTAAAAACAAAACAAAAACAAAAGCAAAAAAACAAAAAGTGGAAAATAACAAGTGTTGGAAAGGATGTGGAAAAATTAAAACTCTCATACACTGCTGGTCAGAATTCTAAATGGTTCAGTCAGTATGGATTTGGCAATTCTTCAAAAGGTTAAACACAAAATTAGCATATGACCCTGCTATCCCACTCCTAGGCATATACTCAGAAGACATTAAAACAGGTACTCATACAAGTACATGTACACACATGTTCATAACAGCACTATTCACAACAACCAAAAGTGGAAACAGCTCCAATGTCCATCATTGGATGTGCAGATAAACAAACTGTGGTACATACGTACATTAAAATATTATTCAGCCTAGATGAACCTACAAAACACCGTGCTAAGTAAAGAAAGCCAGACAAATAGATCACATGCAATGTGATTCCATTTATAGAAAACATCCAGGACAGATGAACCTTTAGAGACAGAACAGAGAGGAGGCTGGCAGCAGCTAGCTGGGCAGGCAGGGAGGCATGCTACTGACTGACTGCTCAGTGGGTACATGGTATTGCTTTGGAGAGATGGAGATGCTTTGGAACTAGATAGAGATGGTAGTTGCATGACTTTATGGATGTACTGAGCACCACTGCATTGTTTACTAATTTTATGTTATGTGAATTTCATCTCAATAAACTATTTTTTAAAGAAAAATTTCTCTCCCATTTTCTAAAATCTTATATATTTTAGTTTCCTTACCTAAAAGGCATCCAGCTTCTGAAGTAGAAAGCACATGCCTATTTTTAAAAAATCCAGTACTATTGGAAAGTCTTTTTGTCCTGTTTGTCAAATAAGAATCCTTAAATGGAGCTTCTCTCTGTCGTCATGGTATTGAGACACAAACATGAGGCACAGCTGAATTTAGTGGCTGGAGGCAGGGATCCACATAGCTGATTGTGGGCATTGGGGAACTCTTCTCAGTATTTAGAAAGGCCGAAAAGAAACCACATTTGCTTCCACCAAGGCTGCAGAGGCTGACTAAATACCATGTGTCTTTAGGCAGCAAAGATGTCATCACAGTCATCCTACGACTATGGGATTTGAGTAATGAAATCAAAGTTAAATGATAAACTTTACATAACAAACACAGGCCAGTGGACAAAACACTACAAAACAGGGAGTCTAAGGAGCAGATGGAGATTGGAAGAGGAAGATGGTTTAGACTAACCACACCTTTGGAGAATTTTAAAGGGCATAACACGATGTCAGGATACGTAGATCTATGAGTTACAGGGTGCTGAAGTACCTATGCATCTTATTCAGAAAAAAACCTTAAAGGAAGAATCAGAGGCTGCAAAAATTCTGAGAAAGTGTCACAAGTTACCTTCTGCTATCCCCTAAATGCCCAGGACCTCTACCCCCCACCACCATGCTTCCACATCAGAAACACTATTTCCAAGGCAGCTGTCTTTGGAAGAGCAAGTCTGTATAATGCCATGTCTGAAGAATGTTCTCCATTTCCCCCTCCATCATAACCAGCTCTCCAAAACTCAGGCAGAAGGCAAACAGGTAGCATAGCTCCTGAGGTCATTCCAGAAGCCAGTGTCCTTAGGACATCTTGAGTAAAGTAGTCCTTTCACAAGTCAGGAAGACAGGCCTAGAAACACAAAGGGCTCCATGTAGAAAACTATGAATGCCCCTATTATCTTAAAAAGTAAGCATGGAGCCGTGCATTTCACACCCATCACCACCTGCGATTTTGTTTTTACAGCTATTACCAAGCACTTGGATGATGAGAAGGTTTAGAGGCCTCAATGAGCCTGCTAATGTGACTTGAAGACTCCATGTCTCATCACTGCTGCCGCCCCAGTGAGCACACTCATTTACTTTATGCCAAGGGAGGAAAAGTCCAACCTGGCTCGAAGAAACCACTTACAGTAAAATTGATCGGTTTTCTCCTAAGTGACTGTGGTCCTTATGTTCAACAAGTAAATTAGAGCAGTAATGCACGAGGCACACAGCTCCTGGCCTTCAGCCTCTTCTAGTTCGCTAGAGGTGAGCTACAGAAGGAGGCATGGCCGAGTCAGAGGTCACTGGGAAGTCAAACTGAGGAGAATGCAGAATTGTATAACGCAGCGCTGAGAGAAAGATTGGAGGACTTTTCACAGTGGTGCTGTGTGTGTGTATGCATATACACACGTGTAAAGGGACACCCCTGGAGTAAGGGAAAAACAGAAACTAGTGGGGCAGATATTAGGGGGCTGAGGCAGCGGAAGAGGAACTGCAGAGCAATGCTGGTGCCCTGGGAGATGTGGAGATAGGCTGGAAGTGGGTACGAAGACCAGGAAAGGCCCCGGGGAGAGCAGAGCTGCAATCAGATTCCTCTGGGGATGGGTGGAGAGGCAATCGTGAAGCCTTGGAGAGCAGACCAGCAGCCCCTGGGGATTCTCAGAGGAAGGCCCCTTTCAGATACGAAGAAGTTCATCCTGTGGACTGTAATTGCCTCTCCAGACTCAGCCTGCTGTGCTGACCTCCAGGCTAGCCCCCACCCGCAGGGCAGAAATCAGAGAAGATAGCCGAAGACTTGTTGACTGAATGAATCAAACACAGAACATGTGCAAAATGAGCCATTCAATTTCTGAGTCACCAGAGCAGATGCTTCCGAGTGGAGACCCAAGGTGAAGGTAGATGCAGGCAGATGGCTGGTGCTGATGGGCTCAGAGGTGGAGTGCCTTCCTGCTCCTGATGGACTCACTCCTGCAGCAGTGACGGCTGCCACCTTTTCCTACTTCCTTTCTCAGGTGGGTCTGATGGTTCTCTGAACTGGTCTACATGTAACATGCAAGGTCAAATAACTCCTTTCCAGAGCTGGGTCTAACACCCAGGACCTCTGAGTCCTAAGTCTACTTTTTCAGAATCTAATTGGAATGAGGATGGGGTAACAAAGTTCTACACTAACATTCAATCACTCTAAAATAGTTTCTCATTCTACCACCGGAATGCACCTTCCATAACAGGATTTGGTTCAGCTTTACTTTCTGTCAGCTGAGTGAGGAAAATACTGGATATGGTGAAGCCCACATGTGAGACCTAATGGCAGGAGCGAAGACAAGGAGGCATAACACACTCTCCCGTCATTCCTAACAATCCCCGCGTGGTCAAGAAGAGTAGGCTTTACATGAGACCTTTTCACATGAGAAAGATATTTTAAATACATCCTTACACAGGACTCAACATATAAAACAGATAAAAGTGGAGCTGCTCTGGGTGACAAGCAGTGAGAACAGAAAACCCTCAGGTGTTCGCGTCCCACCCTCCTTCTCCTCTCCCTCCATCGGCCCGTTAACACTTGGATGGGACAGAATTCGGCAATGGGAGAAGAGACATCTGGGCCCTGGGATCATCTCTCTTGAACTGTGTGGGTTTTCCTCTTTTGCACACCCCACTTTCCTTGTAGGTAAAATGAGAAGCCAGGCTTGAGTAAATTTTAGGGCATTTGTTACTTTATAATTCTTGACTCTCCATCTTGAGCAAGAAGAAAATGATAACAAGTTTTCACTCATACAACATGAAATAACTAAGAAAATATACATACTCAGCAACTGTGTCATTTAAGTCCCTGGACATGGCAAGGTGCCATTTTCCAACTTTTCCTCAATAAGAGTTTCTCACTTATTATCATTTCTAGTGATCATTACCATTATTATCATCTCTAGAGATCGCACGGAAGAGTTCCAATGCCAGAAGATGACTTTCTTCTTCTTTTTACTAAACCTGTAAATTCCATAGTTACACAGGCAGGATCAGGGAGACCTGAGGAGACTGGAGTTAATCTTTTTCCAATAAATACAAAAATATTTTCCATGACAGTTTCACCAGCTGTTTGTTTACAAATATTAATTTGGCCAGCATATTTTGTAGTACTGATTAAAACCATTCATAAAACCCAACCCCCGCCTCTGCCCAGAATCATACAACCCGCCGCACTTGATGTCATTCAGAAGCCAACGCTTTACATAATTATTCAAAACGTACTGGCTAGTTTTCATAATGTTCATGTCTGCTCTCATCACCACTTTCAGACAGGTCATAACTGAGGAAGCCAAGGTCTCTCCCCTTGGCCACTGGCCAAACCCAGGTATCAGGAGGTAGCCCCTTACTTGTTTTGGAGGGGCGCTGGACCAGGCCTGCCCTCGTTCCTGTCCCTGCCACGGCATTCACCATAACGGTGCAATTTTCAAGCACATTTCCTCCCTATGTTTTGAGCTAGGAATGGTGGCAGAGTAACAGACTCTGTATTCATTTTATTGAATCACCTATATTTAATTGGGAAAATGGGCAGTTGTAACTCTGTCAACAGGACATGTTCAATTACAGTGTGTAACCATTTTTCTTCAGAAGGCATTACCATCTGGTCTAAGCAGTTAAATAAGCACAGATACATGATATTATTGCTAATGAAATTAAATGTGGCACAAATATATACAGGGCACACAGCAGAATTCATGTCCAT
The DNA here is from genome assembly GCA_004027735.1 of Carollia perspicillata. Taxonomy (NCBI): domain Eukaryota; kingdom Metazoa; phylum Chordata; class Mammalia; order Chiroptera; family Phyllostomidae; genus Carollia; species Carollia perspicillata. The sequence continues at coordinate 20,751 of PVKM010002843.1, forward strand.
CTCTTTGGAAGGGTTTTCCTCGTTGAAACCTAAGATGTGTGGGCTGTGAGATCAGGATGGTGGCGCGGTTGGCTGGCTTTACTGCTTTCCAAACAGAAAAAGTGATTATTCACTCCACACCTCAGTCACACAGAAGAATTTCCTGTTCAGAACCTCAAAAGTCCTGTTTCCAACCTGCCTGTGTAACCCCTGCCTTTCAGAACCCCTTTCCCCTCTAAGGGGCCTGCTTTCTCCATTTACCCTGGGGTCCCCCAAACCTCTGGCTATCATACCTCACCATGACTTCAGACTGGTCTGTATTCTCCCTCTGACCTCGTTAAACCTCCCAATTCTCCTTTGTGGTATGACAAAGCTTCATTGGTTCACGAAGGTGAAGACCCTGGCACACAACACGCATCCAATAAACAACATTTCTTTCCAATGTCTACTTCCTTTCCACTATTTTGCCTGTCCAGCCTCTGAGCAGGGTTGTGGACTGGCCAAACTGGCAAGCCTAGGTCCACTCATTTCCGAGCCAGTGCTAGCTGGAGAGCCAAGCTGTCCCAGGCCTGCCGTCACATATGTACGGACATCTGTTGTTTGTACCACCTCATCTTTTCAATTTTCTTGGTAAAAGAGCACCCCAACTTTCCTCTGGAAAATATCCTTGCTCCTACTTTCAATTTCTGTGGGATTAACTCCAACTCCAGTTCCAGATTGGGCTCTGATTGGTTTAAGCCAGGAAGAGAAAAGGGTGATTGATGTTGCTGGGAGGTGTCCATGTGGGGCCCACGTTTGGAACCAAAGGAAGAAAGGACGTGTAAAGCACTTAGGCAGGAAGGGCCTTGGGTGACACAGTGTGCACTGTGGACAGAAGTGGAACTGGCATCGAGCGTTAGCTACCTCTTTACTATCTCTCACGCTTACTGTCACAAAGCACCCCTAAAACGCTGTTCCACTGCTTGCCTGAGACTGCTGTATCCTGTGAGAACGGTGCTTCCCACAGCCTGGATGTGTGAGCCAGGCCCGTGTCCACAGTGCACGTCTTGCTTGGGAATGGAGTAGTCTGTCTGCATGGACTCATTTAATAATCACTTACTCTGGCCTGAGCTTTGGGACCTACAAGGGAGCACACTGCACTGGGGTATAACTGTGCCTCACAGATGTGCCTGGAAGCTTCCAGTTTGGGATTGCAGAAATGCTAATGATGGCTGACATTTATTGTGCACTCGGCATGGAGAAGGCACTATTCTGAGTGTTTTAAAGATACTACCGTCCTAGTTCATGCTTTTAATGATTCCATTATACCCTTTTCAGGGATAAAGAAACAGAGGCACTGAGAGGGTAAGCAACCTCGCCAATGTTTTCCAACACATAACCAGCAGTAGTGGAATTCAAACCCAGCCATTCTTACTCTAGACTTAATACCCTTGAACCAACATGCTAGACTGCCTCTCTCAATAACGTGGCCTCATCCCTTTGGTTTGGCTTTCTTACAAAAATTTTGACACTTTTTCACTTGTTTGATTCTCATTTATTTTAAATAGACACTCACCAGCAGAGGAGGCCACAACACTGAAACCACAACAAATCATTTGACTCTTAGTAAAGGTTCAATTAATACCACCGAAGTCTGTTTCTGTGAGCACTCTGCGTGGGGGCAAGGCTGACAGGTAAACGGCTGCTTTTCCTTGGTGTGCAAATGAAGGAAGCGGGAGCTGAGGCTGCAGAACGCAGGGGATAAAATGCAGCAGCTCTGCATGAAGATTAGCCTTGTTCTTCCACTTCACCCATGGAAAGAGCATTCCCAATGCATCTGGAAAGCGTGTAACAGTTGGCCAATTGAGGATATTTTCTCTTCCATTCATTTTATCAAGAATTTGGTAAATCTGTACTACATGAATACACTATAATGCATATAACAGAAACCACTCGAAACTCAAGTAGAGTTTATACAGTGAGGGGCAGTTTTGTTGGTCTGATAAATCCTGTGAAGCCAAAATGTTAAAACGAGACAATCAGATTAGATCTAAAGATTAATTCAATTTTCCAGTAACCCTTGAATTTACTAGAGTTGTTGAATGTCCCTTCTAATTCAGGGATTAATGCTAAATATAAAATTCATTTTTTTCCTAATTGGATTGACCAAATAAGTTTTCCAGAGTTTATGGGAACATTTTCATTTTCGTAAAGAGTATCTGAAACTAATAACTTCATTATGGAGCTGCTTCATAAGCTATAAGGCAATATTCTTGGAGAGCAACCACATCATCATAAATTCTCTTGAGCATAATCTCTTTTTGTGACATGGTTGTACATTTACTGAGTATGTTTCAAGAAACCAGTGTTTCATTTTAGACATATCCTAACTGCCTGGATATTTATTTGGCCATGTATATCTTTTTCTGTTCTATAAACTTTTCAAAACTGTAAGTGCCTGATTTAGTCACTGTGGCTAGAAATTCTGTTTGTTTGGTGTCTGAGAGGACACCCACATGTGCTCCAAACTATTTAGTGGCTTGTAACCAGCATTTAAGAAAAATAATGACATAGACTAAAAAAGATCAGAGTGCCTATGCTCCCTAACACTATTCACAAGTATTTAAAACAATACTCAATCATTTATAATGACGATTAAGTGAAGCCAACAAGACTCTGCCAGACTTATGAAGAAATGATCAGGGAAAAAGTTACCTAACACAAAATTACTCTAATATGAAAACATGTGGAACCTTGGTGTTGGGATGTTTGGAAGGGCATTCTATTAATATGTTAAAGGAAGCACTACTGCCTGTTCGTAGTCAAGCAATTGTGGACTTGTATCCTCCCTGCACCATCTCTACCTTTTACTAGCTGCGGGACTTCCTCATTCTTTAGTTTTCTCACAAAGTGGAGAGGATAATCATGATAATGCACTGAAGCCCTTAGACTGGTGCGTGGTAGCTAGTCATTTACATGGTAAATTCTGTCATGTTAAAATACACTATCAGGGGTCCAAATGAAGGCAGCTATGGTAAGGTGTTCACTGCCTGTCTTCACTCAGCTGGTGTCACGTTGATTATTGGGGTTCCTTTTATCCCATCCCTAGGGAAGGATATAATGGCCAGGATAGAAACTGGCCCAACTACACCAACTCTTCCTCCTCTAGCCATCCACTAGACCCACCAAATCACAGTTCCTGGCTGTTCTTGAAATGAGATTTCAAAACAGCCCACCCTCCTCTAACACTAGCATGCCCAGAGAAAGCTGGGGCCTCCCTGCTCCACACTCACCATTTCTCCTTCACCTTTTCTTCCAAGGCCCAGTACCTTTTCCCACTTCACTCTGCAATTATCATAGCTGTTTAATGTTGGGTTTATATGCTAGACTACTTATTCCTTGAGGACAGGGACTGTCTTAATTTTATTGCCCTTCAGTGTTCAGCACGCAGCGGCAGTTCAACATATGTTTGCTAAATGAATAAGCACATTGGATCTCAGTTCAAATAAGCTGCTTATAGTGATCCCCGTAAGTGCCATGATCCAAAACAAAGACAGATGTAATATATGAAGGTCTGTCCAAAAAGTATCCAGCCACATACTATGAAAATGAGACATTTATTGACGAAGATACAAAATACAAGAAACACTGTACATAGGACAATGATGCCTCAGTACCCTTCAGAGTAGGCACCTAGGGACCTCACACAGTTCTCCCAATTGCCATCAGCTACCCCATCATGTTTTCCTGAATCTCACTGATGGTCAGAAATCTTTTCCCTTTCAACAGTTGTTTTAGTTTTGGGGAAAGTCAGAAGTCATAGGGCAACAAATCTAGGCTGGAGGGGCACTGAGTCACCTGGATAGTTTGGTGTTTCACAAAAAATTTCTGCACAGGATGTGATGCTTAAGTGAGCACATTGTTGTGGTGAAGCTGCCAATCACCAGTTGTCCATAGCTGTGGCCTTCTAAATCATCTGAATATTTTCTGTGGAGGAATATTCAAGCTTAAGGCAAAATTTGATGCAGACTCATTGCTCTGCTTGCTCAGTCATTTTGAATACAATAAATGCATTCAACAGTATACATACTCACTCAACTGCATCTACCACCCCCAATGAGTAGTACAGTGAAGTCATCATTGTTTATGCATGTGCATTCCAGTCCACTCTCCTTGGCTGCTAGCTTGCATCTATGTCACATAAAACATTCTCGTTATATTAACAATGGTTGGACTTTTATTTTTGGACAGACCTTGTATACTGGAAAATTTGGTTTTTCTTTTTCAAAAAATTATATTTGATTATGTATTATAGTTGTCCTGATTTTTCTCCCTTTACCCCCTCTAACCAGCACCCCTCACTCCCTCAGTCAACCCCCAAACCATTGTTCATGTGCATGGGTTATATATTGGTTCTTTGGCTGCTCCATTTCCTATACTACACTTTATATCCCCATGGCTATTCTGTAACTACATATTTGTACTTCTTAATCTCCTCCCTCTTCATCCATTCCCCTGAATACTTTTTCCATCTGGCAACCATCAAAATGCTCTCCATATCCATAATTCTGTCTCTTCTTGTTTGCTTAGTTTGTCTTTTACATTCAATTGTTGATAGATATGCATTTATTGCCATTTTATTGGTCATAGTTTTGATTTTCTCTTTCTTAAATAAGTCCCTTTCACATTTCATATAATAATGGTTTGATGGTGATGAACTCCTTTAGTTTTTTTTTTTTTTTAATTGTCTGGGAAGCTCTTTATCTGCTCTTTAATTCTAAAGGATAGCTTTACTGGGCAGAGCAATCTTGGCTGTAGGTCCCTTCTTTTCATGACTTTTGAGTATTTCTTGCCAATCCCTGCTAGCCTGCAAGGTTTCTTTTCAGAAATCAGCTGAGAGTCTTATGGGAATTACCTTGTAGGTAACTAACTGCTCCTCTCTTGCTGCTTTTAAAATTCTCTCTTTATATTTAACCTTTAGTATTTTAATTATGATGTGTTTTAGAGTGGGCCCCTTTGCATCCATCTTGTTTGGGACTATCTGTGCTTCCTGGACTTGCATGCCTATTTCCTTCAACAAATTAAGGAAGTTTTCTTTCATTATTTTTTCAAATAGACTTCCATATTCCTTGCTCTTTCTCTTCTTCTTCTGGCACCCTATGATGTGAATGTTGGATTGCTTGAAGTTGTCCCAGAGGCTGCTTATACTATGCTCATTTTTTTTGGATTCTTTTTTCTTCTTGTTCTGATTGGTTGTTTTTTGTTTTCTTATGTTCCAAATCATTGATTTGATTATCAGCTTCATCCACTCTACTGTTTCTCTGTAAATTGTTCTTTATTTCAGTTAGTGTATCCTTTGTTTCTGACTGGGTCTTTTTTATGCTGTTGAGGACTAGGTCTTTTTTATGCTGTTGAGGTCCTCACTAAGATCCATGAGCATCCTAATAACTAGTGTTTTAAGCACTGCATCTAATAGTGTGCTTCTATTTTGTTTAGTTCTTTTTCTGGAGGTTTGATTTGTTATTTCATTTGGGCCATGTTCCTTTGCCTCCTCATTTTGGTAGCCTCTCTGTATTTTGTTCTATGTATTAGAACAAAATAGCTGCTATGATTCCCTGTCTTAGTAGTGTGGCCTAGTATAGTAGGTGTCCTATACATTCCAGTGGAACAGCCTCCCCTATCACCCACACTGGGTACTTGAGGTCCACCCTTTGTGTGGGCTGAGTATACCCTCCTCTTGTAGTTGAGCCTTACTTGCTATTGGCGGGTCAATGAGAGGGATTTACCCAGGCCAATCAGCTGCAAGGACTGGATGAGACCACTGACCAACCTCTGCCCTCCATGGAAGATAAGCTGTCTGGAGGCAGGGTGGTGGTGAGCTGTCATGGTCTGTAGCTGTCCACTGGATGCACAGGCTCTGGGGTTTCCTGAGTGGTGCATGCCAAGGTCAGCCTGACCTGTGTTTTGCCCAGTGCCACCCTGCCTGAACTATAAAGCAATCTGAGATAGCTGCTACTTGCATTGGGCTTGGAGATTCCCAGGTGAAGCCAAGTTGTGGGCTGGGTGGTCAATGAGGTTGGCTGTTGCTTGTTGAGAGGATTAGGAAGTTTTGAAGCATGAGCCAAGACCAGCCATTCATATGGACAAGCAACTTGGGATGGCCAATAACTTGGGTGGGACAGTGTCTCTGCTGATTTTCAATGTAAGGAAAACCATGTTAGCCAGGTTGATGGAGCCTCAGATATGGCACCAACTTGCTGGCTCTGCAGCTCTCTTGGGGGGAGCGTTCAGAAAAGGGACAATAGTCTTTGCCTGCCTTTCTTCCCGGAAGAACTCTGTCCCCCAGCTCTTGCCTTGATGCCAGACACTTCAGTTCTCCCTTTATACCACTGGTGCCTTTCACGCTGCTACCCTGGTGCTGGAGCTAAGAAGGAGTGATTCTGATTAAGTGTGTGTGTGGGTTCTTCAAAAGGGACTGCTTGGGACTCTAGGAGTTTCTCCACTGACTCAAAAACCTGTGGGTTTTTGCAGCCAGAAGTTATCCTAGCACTTTAACCCTAGGTTGGGGAGCCTGGTGTGGGTCTGGGACTCCTCACTCTCAAGATATTGCTCCCAAATTTTTATCCACCAAACCTTAATGTGGGACTAACCCATTCTATGTCTCCACCCCTTCAACCAGTCTGGATGGATGTGGTTTCTTTAATTCAGTAGTTGTCAGACTTCCATTCAACTCAGTTTCTGATGGTTCTGAGTAATGGTGTTCTATATTTTAGTTGTAATTTTGATGTGGTTGTGTAAGGAGGAGAGCCATATTTACCTATGTCACCATCCTGACTGAAAATCTCGTAGTATGGGCTGTTTCTGTTTTGTTTTGTTTAAAATTTTATTTACTTTTAGAGAGAGGGGAAGGGAGGGAAAAAGAGAGGGAGAGAAATATTAATGTGAGAGAGACATCCATCAGTTGCCTCTCGTGACCAAACCCACAACCCTGGCATGTGCCCTGACCAGGAATAGAAGTGGCAACCTTTTGCTTTGCAGGACAAAGCCCAACCCACTGATCCATACTGGTCAAGGCAGGAAGTCTGAATTTTGTATAAATTTTGTCATGGATAGTGACCTTCACTCTTGGAGAACATGTCTATTACGAATGTGAAAGTGGCTTCCATAGTAATAACCAGGTTTCACTAATGGCATGCTTCCCTTTTCTTACAAATGTAAAGGCACACAGATGGTATTGAGGTGGAATGAAGAATGTTCTTTTCTGACACCAGTGGCTTTCCGAAGGTAGTGCTATAATGATCTCTGTGACTCTGTTTATAGTTTAGACTGAGGTTCACTGAAAGAAAATTATCAACAGGACAAAGTTTTTGATTGTATATAGATGTTGAGGAAAACAAAAAAGAAACTGATTGCATTTCAAACCTGTCTCAAGTCTCCATTTCACCTAAATCAATATGGAGGTTTAATAGTTAATAAATAATTAAAGTGTTTTCAGAGAGTGGTGCCAAATACATAGCTAAGCAAACCTTAATATGCAAGAAAGGATATGGATTGACTGAGAGATCATTTTATTTTATTCATTCATTCATTTTACTTATTCTTTTGTTTGGCTTCCCCAGTAAAATAAAAGTTCCTTCAGGGCAATTTTCAAAAGGACCAGTTACTTGGGCCAGATGAAAAAATGGGATGAAGGTATTACAATATAATTTATTAAGATTGTTCTGTAGTCTTTTCTAGAGCCTCTTTCCAAAACCATTCATTTAGCAGACATTTACTACTAAGGTGTTGGGTCCCCGGGACCTGGGGAGACCAAGAAGAAGGAAGAAAGAAAGAAAATACACCTTCTGAGCTTGGCAGAGACCCTATTTTGTTTTTAGTAAAATTCCCACAACAGCAAACACAGGAGGGACTTAGAAAACACTTTTTAAAAAAGATTTTATTTGTTTATTTTAAAGAAGGGAAGGGAGGAAGAAAGGGAGAAAAACATCAATGTGTGGTTATCTCTCATGTGCCTACTGGGGACCCGACCCACAACCTAGCACCTGCCCTAGACTGGGAATAGAACCAGCAACCCTTCAGTTCACAGGCCAGCAGTCAATCGATTGAGCCACATCAGCGAGGGCAGCAAACACTTTTAATGTCCACAAGTCTTCTTGACTTCCATTACTGCTGCCTGTCTCACCACAATAAATCCTACCTATTTTTAAAATCTCATCAATTTAGCTGCATTGAGACACTCTTAGGGAAAGAAAGAGGGTCAGGTGCTATTTATTACATTTCTGTTCTGTACCCTTACCTGTCTCTTTTCATTAAAAGGAGTGCATATCTGAAATGGGATCATTATCTTTGGTGGACACTCCCCAACACCCCCAATTCAACAACCCCTCAGCGTGCTTAGATAACATGAAGCCTAAAGATTAAACCTGTCTTCCATCTAGGAGGTACCAGTAAGGGGATCACTTAGGCCCCAATATTCCTTTCAGTAGTAACTTGATGCATCATATTTTTTTGCACTTTTTTTTTATATCCCACCAGGTTTTATTTATTTAAATCTCAGAAGCTTTCGCTGACATGGCAAGACAGGAGCAGAAGTGTTTCGTAAAACTTAAATAAACCTGTAAGTAGACATTTGTTCTATAAATCTTTTAAAATGCTAGGTTATTCCTTGGAAACCAGTTTTACAAGGCCCTTCCATCTTGCTTGAAAAAGAGAAAGCACATAAAATACCTATTTTCTGTCCCAGCAGCACCAAAGTCACATCTAGAAGCACAGTGCATTTTCATGCAGAATAAACACAAAGGTCAAATCAAACACTAGGTACCTAATGCAGTGGCTTTGCTGAGAGGATGATGGCAGTAAAAATGTGTTAATGAAAAGTGGGGGCTGTATCTCACCTCTCTACACTTCCTGGCAAAGCTACACTTCCTGCTGACATTCCCGGAACCCTTCTCAACCTCCTGTATAGCAAGCAGCCCTCCAGCCACCAGAATCCCTCTCCCTTGATTCACATGGTCTCGATACCCAGAATGCTATACACAACTCATGGTCCAAAGGCTTTGACAATTAAGGACATGAGCGTTGGGGGAGGGGCTAAAAATCCTTTCCCTATCTAAACCCAGTCAGCCTGAAAGGATGGCTTACAAGCCACAGGCTCATAGTTTTAAGGTCTTTAAGGTTATTAATGGACAAGCATATTTTGCTGCTTTTGTAAGCAGTATTTCATCCTTTGCCTCAGTCTCCTGTCTTGTCGGTAGTTCCTGCCCATTCTCCCTCCACACCCTTTCTCCTACTGGGCTCTTCCTTTCTCACGCCTCCAGCTCCTGTCTCCAAAGCATCCTTCTCACTGGCTTCCAGTCCCCACCTATTCGGCTGTGGGCCGGGTGGGGGCTCTGCCCCACAGACCACCCCCCTCCATCTGCCACGGATGAAAATAATGCTACCAAGACATGATTTGCTTGGGGAGGAAAGGGGCTACCTTCTCTCATGGGAGAAGGGCCCAGAGTCCTTGCCTCAATGGCTTTTTATTAGGTTTGTAACACACAGGGATGCAGGTAAAGCTCATCAATCAATGTCAGGCAGCAAGGATCAAACAATACATAACATTTCAAAGAAATCTGAGGATTTATGAGAGTCAGTGTCTGTCAGGTAAGGGGTTGCAAAAACTTTAGGAGACATACTCATTTCCTGCCCGGACCCTTATCATATGGATGATAGCACTCTTAGCAAAGCACACTTCACAGGACTTTATGAATTCTTTCTTATGCCCCATTACCCCGGACCCGCTCTAGCCGGCAGAGGGCTGTACCCCCTCCCTGTAAAGATTCAGGGTTAAGTGGATTAGAGCCAGGAAGCACTTCTCCCAGAGCTTTTCCCAGGTGGAAAGGGGACTCAGGCTATGTCAAATAGCCGGGGATTTGAGGGTCCTTCGCCCTCACTTGCTGCAGCCCCCACTGAGTCCTTCCTAGATGGCCTCCCACGTGATCATGTCTGCTAGGGTTGCCCCTTCTCTGAGGGGTCATACCCATAGACTCTGACCAACTGACCAAGTGTTGGGGGCTAGAGATGGCAGAGGCAGTGCTCCTGCCAGGGAGACAAGCTTTGTTTCCTCAGTGGCTCACAGTCCAGCAGTCACTTACTCAGCCTTAGCCACAGGGGGCAGTTACAATTCCTGAAACCAGGCAGAGTGGTTCCCAACATTTGGCCCTATGTCTTGCCTATGAATTAACCATTTTCTTCTTCTGTCCCCTTCAACATTACATTATGTGAAAGAGTTAATCAGATGTTCTCCAGAATGAAAATCACTACTGTTGTGCATAACAGATTTATAAATCATGGAGGAGCCAGGAAGCCCCCCTTCCACATAACTCCTGAAAAATCTTTAAAAACACCACAGTGGGTAAGAATAGTGACCCCAACAGCCCCAGATTTTTCCCCACTGTTTTTTCTAAAGGTAGCAATACACAATCACTACATTGTAGAAGTCTTTAATTCCCATTTATTGTTAACTGATCAGGGTTCAACCTTGACAACTCACAGGCTTAATCTTTTGGAAACACTGATCCAACGAAACCCAAGAACACCTCCTGCATAGCTGACACTGTCCTCAGCAATGGAAATATGCCAATAAACCAGACTCAGAGCTCTCCTCCAACCACTAGACAGTAATGGTCTTGAAGGCAAGGGCCATGTCTTGGGCATCTTTAAGTCAGGCAGTGCAACAGGCAGCAAGAACACTTAGGAAGCCCTCAGTGCTCCACGGCTGGGCCCATTAATCATTTTCAGGAGGATAAACACTGCTGGCACTAACACCTCTGCCTGACCTGGGTCTCTCATTACTAAATGCATGACCTCAGGTGAAGTATTTCCCTCTGTTTTAGTTTCCTCAAATGTCAGTGGGGAAACAAGCAATAAGGGATTTTTCTGAGGATTAAGTGGGATAATTCATGAAGTGTTTGAAACAATAACCAACATGTAGTAGATGCTCAAAATATTATCACTTCCAATATGATGTTCCTATAATACTGTCAGAAAAAGAAAATGTTTCTCCACTATTGGACAAACATTTCTTTCCCATGACAAGTGATGCTTCATTGAAGTTCACGATCTTCATCAAAAGGTTACAACCTTGCCCTGCAGTGACAAGAAACATGAAATAGAAATATACAAATGCTCTTGCAGAAACATGTACACACACAACTCATGAAAAAGTACCCATTTGTAAAAAAAAAAAAAAGGCCTTCAGGAAGTGTTTTAAGAAAAGAAGATAAACAAAGATGAAAGTTGTGCCTGGCAGCAACCATTTCCAGTGTGACCTGGAGAGTTTTCAGCTTCCAGCTGCTCAGCTCCAGTACTCCCCAGCGGCACTACCCGGGGATCTGTCACTCACACATCAAAGTCACTTCCGCTGGGCTCTTCTCACATAGAACATGATGCCAGATGCAGAAACATCACTGTTTTCTCGTCTAAGTGTTGAGGGGCAGGGATGGGGGAGAAGGTGTGCGGGACAGCAAGTGCGAGGTGGGGGAGGAAGGGACGCCGACAACTGTGCTTTCCTGTGTCCACAAAAAACCTGCATTACAGAGTTTCACATGGCTTTTCCAGTGACCCAGTTTTAGTCTTGCACAAAGCTTGGAACTAGGAAAGAACCAGGAACAAACTCCTTTTAGTTTGCCAAAGATGGTCCCCTTACAATCAAAACACCCTTATCGAGAATGGAGACCTGGTCCCTTCAGCACTGGCTGAAAGGAGAAATGTACACAGGATTACCTCACACCGACAGGGTAGGAGCTGAAGGCTGATGCCCAGCTGAGGTCCCATGCTTACTTGTCCACTTCATGCTCCTCTTTCACTAAACCTCAAGTGAAAAATGGGGATGAAGTTAGAGATTTTATTCTACAACTAATTCAGTGGGATGTATCAATCGAGAATTAGCTTCTGTTCACTTAGCACTAAAGCAGTTCTTATACCATCATCTCATTACGCAACTGATTACACTTTATTTTCTGGTAAAAGTGTTTAGCATTTAATGAGCACTAACTCTGTGCAGAGCATCAGCCATTTTTCCTGTTCTAACCCTGAGCCACAGATTGGCTATAGAACCTTTGTTTAAAAGTTAATAGGGAACAGAAAAGTACAACAGAGAACAATCTAAGCTGCAAGGACATGAGCAGGTGTGTACAGCTTTAGAAGAATGGTTACAGTGGAAGAGAGGGGTGGACCACTGCGAAAGCCAGTACAGGAATCGCCGTTGGAGTAAAAGAAGCCTTAACCACAATGGCGGCATTGAGAATGAAGGGGAAAATCCAGACCCAAGAAACTGGGGCTAGAACCGACACGGCTTGTTCATTGACTGGATATGAGGGTGAGAGAGAGCAAGGAGGTGAAACGGACCTCTGTGCTTCCAACCTGAGACACTGTCAAGGCGAGTTGGGAAGGTGAAATTTACTTTGGGAGACAAGAATGATGATTTCTGTTTGAGAAAGGCATCCAGCAGGTGGCTGGTGGTGGCAGCTATGGGCTCCAGGGGAAGGCCAGGACCAGGACGAATAAAGATGGGAAGTGAGGACATGGCGGTGGGAGGAAAGTGAGAAACAGGGAGTTAGGCCCTATGCTGGGCACCTCTAACGAATGAGAAAACACACTCAGAAAAATCAAGTAACATACTCAAGTCTCCACAGCTGAATAAATGGTGGAGCCAGGATCTGAATTCAGGTCTGACTCTCATATCCAAGCTATGAAGTAACACTCTTTACTAATGATGGGATTCTTAGATATTTGAGGAGAGAACCAGACAAAGAAATGAAAAGAAAGAGAACGAGGACTGGCAGAACCAGAAGAACCACAGGGTGAGAGAGCTTCCAGGAAGGACAGGTAATCCGCCAGGCAGAATGCTGCCTTGGGCTATTGGACTTTGTGATTAGAAAGTCACTTGGTGGGTATTAAGACATGATTTTATTAGCACAATGGGGTATTAGCACAATAGTTACCCATTCATGGGTTAGGAAGAAAGGATGACAGCAAGTATAACATCACCTGACTTTGAAGGGAAGGAGAGACTCAGATGGAGGTACAGTTTTCATTTTCATTTTTAAGTTTAGAAAAAACTTGCTTAAGTTCTGAAGCTGAGAAGGAAGGAAATGATGAAGGAGACAGTGGATATAAGACAAAAGGAAAGAAATGATTGATATGACAAAGCCATGGAGGAGGTGGTAAAGGTTGGCTGAAGAATTTAGTTTTGACTTTGAGAAGAAAAAAGGGCACATTTTGCTTTGACAGAAGAGGGAGTGATGGAAACAGGAATAACAATTCTGACAAAAAATGTTGAATGCAGGAGAAGGAAGCCAGGGTGATCACACTGGACATCCTATCCTCGGTGTTCTTGGTTGGGCTATCTGAAGATAATGAGGTGCGATGGAAAGTCTGGACTGGATGGTTTAAGATGAGAGAGACCACTGGAGTAACTGCTGTGAAATCTGAAAGTGAGTAAATCCTGGGCACCAGGGCCCAGCCCGAGTATTAGAAATTTGTACCAGTTATGAATGGCACAGAAAGTTGATTTTCTCCAGCAATTTAACCTATGCCTTCATCAATCTGGGCTGCCAGGAAAGTATTGTACATGTAAGAATGTCTATATGCACACACATGCCATGGATGAAGACAGCCATCTGTGAAACAGGGCTGCATTTTAATTTCACCAGCTTTGTGTCCAGGTGGATATTATTACTCTGAAGAAAAGGATATGTAGGAGAAAGATCAAATGCCAGGGTATAAAGTGGGGGCTGCCTACTGTGCCTCACTGTAGCTTTTATTAGAGTGTAACCGCCTATCAAAAGGTAAATGTATGCTTGTCTATTCAAAATGTGGGAATGAGATGACATGAAAAGTAAGAAAGCAGAATAGGAAGGAAAGAAGAGCTCCTCACACCCTTGGGAGCTGAGGGGCTACATCCTAATGAGAGCACTCTGCACTTACCGTTTTAACAAGAGAAAGGACAAGGAAATGTCCTCCTGCTTAAAAAGAAAGCAGGGTCTACCAACAATAACCTAAGAGCCATCATTATCTTTCTGAACCATCGCTCCTGGGATGTAAGAGGTGCAGGCTCCCAGTGCTAAAAGGTGGCTAATGAATTCTGTGGGAGTTCTTTATGAGGGCATTAGCCCCGCTGCTGGGTGGCTGAGCTCCACATTCAGCTCTGCTATTCCTGAGTCTCTACAGGAGGATAGGCAGGGCCAATGAATTCCGTGCCATGCCTGGTTCATGAAGCTGGTAGAAATTATTTGCCATTTAAGGCCACTGCTGTGACATTACCTACAAGGCTCCTTTCCCACAAATCCATTACATCCAACAGTCAGAGCCAGCAGGCCCACGGCTGAAGGATGCAACAAGCCCTCCGGTGCTGATGCTATGAGAGCATCTACCACAGCTGAACTACTGTGAGTGGATCCATTTGCCTATTATCAGGCATTTTCTGAGTGTCCGGAAAGGTAATAGTGCCAATCTTAGCATCCTCTCCAGGTAAAATAATCACTGAAAACCTTAACGCCAACAGCTGAATGACCAATGCCATTTACCATATTCATGGGGCTATGTTTACTGTCAAAAACTATGGAGTTTCAGTTCAGAATCCCAAAGGGGATTTTTTGCTTGTTGTACAAACAAGTACTCTGAAGGTGACTCCAAGTACATAAAGTTCTTTCATCACCATCTTTAACCTAATAACTAGTCATGTTAAATAAAATGTCTTAGTAATATCAGAGGACTTACAAAAACAGTATTTCAGGTAATCCTTATTGCAACCAGTGACACGTGAGGGAAAGGTAAGACAAGTCTTACCATCGTTTTATTGATGAAGAAGCTCTGGGTCCCCGCCATACTGTCAGCAAACCTAACTCTGAGCGCCCTGGTAACTGGGGGTGTTCTTACACTGTGAGGCATCTGGTTAAAGCAGTTTTATATGAAGGACTATAAGGAAGTTTTCTATGCTGAGCCAGAAAGTGTCACTCCTGAGTATCCTAATGTTTATCTTTGAAACAACAAAGTAGGATATAATTCTCTTACACAGGAGAGTTCTTTAGATATTCTTTTAGTTCCAACCAACCATCCACAGCTGTAGCAATCTGATGCTCTTTGGCAGTTTTTTGATGTGAGGTTGCATGTCAAAATCTTTTTTCCCCCCAGTCTTGCATTGCTCAAGCCATTAGCCACATGTAGTTATTTAAATTAAAATTATTTAAAGTTGAGTAAAATTTAAAAGTCAGATCCCAGTCACACTAGCCACATCCAGCTTCATGTGACCTTTAGATACCATACTGAATGGTGCAGAGCATTTCCATCTTTACAGAAAGTTCTGGCAGACAGCACTGCTCTAGACCCTTGAAGTGCTTTGTCAGAATTTCTGGCCTGTAGCCTGGTTTCACCAAGTAACACCTTTTCAAAGACAGTAGCTATTTTATCAGGTTTTTGTAATTGTGAGGGGTACTGGTGGAGTAAAGAAAAAGAACTCCACCTCATGTTGTGTCAGCTTAGAAAAATACTTAATTGGTTTGTGGGTTGCCTGACAAGCTTTAATATTCTTGTCTTTTTAAATCTAAATTCAGCTTGAGGCCAAATCATTGCCTATATTTAATACACAAAAATTCTATTATTAAATGGAAGTGAGTATTCTTTTTATGTAAACTTCACATCTTTACTTTTTACCTCTGGAGAGCCTAGGTATAGGAGGAAGGAAAAGTAACAATCATTACTGACACTTGGAAATTCTTAGTCTCTCACTGACCCTGAATAAACTTTACTTTGGCATCTCGCCTAGCTGGTTTTTTAACTTGCACAACTTGAAAATTGTGGTACACCAGCACTGATGATACAGTTGCAAAAATTACAAAATATTAAGGCACAAAGTGAGCTTTGAGATAATCTAATAAAAATCCTCATTTGGTAAGTAAACAGAGGCTCAGAAGATGTCATTTTGGTCTAGAAGCTGGCCTCTCATTTCCGGGTTCAGCGTCCTCCTGTCCACAGTGGTGCACTGGACCAGCAAAACATCTTTTTGACTTTCAATAGGTCATTTGTTTATATTTCATCCTCCTCTCCAACCGTCCCCTCCTTTAACAACACACAGTGCTTCCAATTCAGGTAAGTTGCAATGGATACTTGTGGTCAGGTGCCCCCAAGGTAAGATTTCCATAAGCCACATGCCGACAAAGAGTAAGATTTGATGAAATTTTTTTTTCTTATTCTCAATCTCTTAAGGGTTTCCCTACAGGCCTAGGAACAGAATCCAGGGCCCGTTTTCAAAGCATTTGAATCACACTGGGGTAAGCCACACCAGAAGTACCAAAACAGAGGAAACTTTCAAAACATTTTTTGTCAACAATGAGCAGGAAATCTCTGGGAAGTGAGACTGTAGAAAGGAGACACAGAATTGAGAATTAAGTTAATAATGATGACGAAGCTATGTCAATGGTGACAGCCAACATCTGCATGCTTGTCATGACCCAAGCCATGGTCTTGGGTCTTCCCTGGATTATCTTACTGTGGCTTCACCTCTAGGACACAGGCATGTTTGCCACTCCCATGATGTAGATGGGGATAAGGGGATCGGTAAGCTTATGTCCCAGCCTCAGCACTAACTTATCAAACTAAGTTTTGGAAAAACTGGTGGGTTGAAGCATAACTTGTAGAAACAGAACATGCAGCCCACAACAGGCCTTTGGAGAGGGAGAAACTGTAACAGCAGCTTTTGAATTTAATTTTTTTTTACTGGTTAAGACAAAACCTACTTGTAGTGATCCTCAATTTTAAATAAAAAATCAAGACAGCCGAGCTAAGAAAATCTTGTCATTTTATTTTTAAATGTATCTTATTTTACTTGTATAACATTTTAAAACTGGTATTATAATAAAATGAACTTGGCATGACAAGTACTGCAACGGAAAACAGTTTCTCTTTTGTTGCTTGTGTCAGGAGCTGGTATCATCAGAAGGGAGCTGTGTTTGGTGCCAAACTTTCCTGTGAATGTTCCTGCAATTTGTCTTCTGAACAGACAGACTGAGGAATAGGGAGAAGTCGGAAGAGAGCAAAGGTCTGTTATATGCCTAAACTGGGCTTACTTACTGAGGGTGTATAAAATTCATTCCTTCTGCCCTCCATCTCCTTCCTGCACCGCACACTGCCCTCCCCGCCAAGTAGCGTCCAATCCCAGGAACATATTTTGTCCCCACCTGCAAGCAAAGGCTTTACAGCACCCAAACACAAAATGCAAAGACCTAGCCCTAAAGATGGAGTTTTGTTTTCATCTTCCTTCCCCACGTTTCAATTGGCTGTTTTACCAGTTAGTAAACCCCCAAAGGCAGATAACATCAACCCTCTACTCACTGTCCAACAGAAAGGATGCCATTATTCTGGTCAAAATTAAGTAAGAATTTTGATTTGGTCTTGGAGTACTTAGAATTCTCAAAATGAAATATGAACTTGATTTGCCTTAGAGCTTTAATTCCTCTATCACTACCTTCTCCCCTCTCGGATCTGTGGGCAGAAAGTAACAGAGGTAATGTGCTGCCAAGATGAGCCAATGGTTTTTTCCCTGTGTCCACTATAGTCTCTGCAATCCCTTTAAGTGACGTGCACTTTCAGTGGTACGTGAGTACCTGAATAATAATCGGGTATCTGGTGCCTGTTGGTACAAAGAAAGATATCGGAGACGTAGGGTACAACACACACAAACAAAAAGGCAAGCTTCTATTTGAGTAACTGATAGGATTTGGGCCTGTAAGGGACAGAATCTTGTTTTTAATGCCCAACCTTCTCATTTTCACATTCTTTCATGACTTGAGAAGTTTTGCTTTCTCTGATCACCATATCATCAACACTTGGTCCTATAAAATGTCATCTATATATTTAGACTCTGGTGTAAGTCTGAGAAAGAGCTTTTCTGAGGCTCTATGTATAGGTCAATACAGTATAAAATTGTAAGAGAAGAAATAAATCACTTTTTAACCACAGATAGAAACTTAACCCACTGGTTATTAACTGATGGTTCTGAACCAACCTGCACTCACAAGGGCTTCAAAAGTTGTGAAGACGTCACAGTAATCACAGTGGAGTTACTAGTGGAGTACAGCCATGTGCTTTCAGTGTCTACAAAATTCACCGGTAATCAACACCCTGCTCACCTGGTGTGCTTCTCTGAATATGAACTCCTTTGGTCAGCAGTGCGCAGTGCATTCGCCTACAGATCTAAGAGGCAAGGTCCCTGTCTGGCAAGTGAAGACCTGGCATTACCCTCTGTCTGTCTGTCACCTCTTACTGTAGCCAGCTAAAATACCAATTTGCTCCACCTATTAAATTAAAGAATAAAATGTATAGATATATTTCAGGGCATGTCCGAGAAGGGATAACAAAACATGCTTGTGCTTTAGTGAGGCAGTTGAGAACTACTGTTCCAAAGAACGGGTTATATTTACGGGGCACTTAATACATGTTAAGCACTGTTCTAAACAGTTGGCAGGTTTTAATTCATTTGAGGATAAATTCTTCTCTTCACTTTATTGCCATGGAGGCAATATTTAGTAAAATTTACTTATGATCACAGCTCAGTATTTACAGGTAATTCATGGGTTAACTGTAAGGAGAATTTTAGTCACATTTCAAACAACTAGCTCTATTACTTAAAAATAAGCCTTGCCAGGCTATCTCCAACTGAGAAATGGGTAACATAGGAGTAGATGTAATCAATTTGTACTTAAAATGTATTCTAAACTTTACTATGGATACTCTTAAGGCTAAGTACATTCCCAGAAATGTCTATGGCAGAGAACTAAGATGGACTAAGGGGGTATGACCTGAAAAACCTCTTAAAACTTTCAGGGCTCACAGAGTTCACAAAACAACAATTCCCTCACCTATTTCCTCTTACTTTGGAATGGAGACAGCCTGATCGCTGCCTCTTACCGGACAGCCAGGCTTCTAGTCAGGCACAATCTTTATCTGAAAATCTTGAAGTCAGTGGGAGCTCGACAAGATTAGCATGGGAGCAACAGGACCTGAGCTAAGTTTCAGTTGCTGTCAATAAATATTCATTGAGCTGTAATGAACACAAATACATACATTTTAGGTCCTTTTAAAAGAAAAAAAAATAGCTACTATATACTAGGGACAAAACTCAACATAGGACATAGTTCTTCATGGTTTAATAGTGGGGGACTATGGAAGTAAAACCATCTTGTCTGCTGGGTCAATTGTCACTCCCACTTTGACAGTTAGACTTTTAGCTCATGGGTTAGGGGACACCAAAACACACAGCATGTTGCTAAACTAGAGGACTTAGACATACTATGTCATTTAGGACTCTCAGCAACTCAATGCCAAGGCAAAAGAGTTCCTTTTAGCAGCACACAGAGAAGACTACACTGCCTACTCAACAGGTTACATTTTACTTATCCAGGAGACTTTCTGTGACTAACTCAGTGACTTTCCTGGACAACACTATACTCAAAGGTAAACATCTATTTTTTTTTGGTTGGTGACTCTAAAAATATTTCAAGGCTAAGGCTATATCATATATTTTATGGTGTTTCAGTCAAGTCCCTGTTCGAGCATTTATTACACAGATCAAGCTGCTTTTAGAAGTCTTGATTACGACAAGGCCATGACCACAAGAGGAGGGGTGCACGGGAGGAGACTTGCCTTGCTCTGCTGCGGCATCCTTACTTCTGTGGTCTTGGCCAAGTCATGGAGCTTCCCTGTGCCTCAGTTTGCCCCCCAGTGAAACATGAACGGTAATGCCCTCAACCTCGCAAGGTTGTAGTAAGCTTTAAAGATATGTGTGTAAAGCTCAGAGTATATAGGTCTGGTACACAAGAAAGACTAGTAGACAGATGAACTATAATTTTAACTGCCTGCATGCATTGCTATAGGCCCTTCATGAGGACAGTAATGCATTTGAGGTCTTTAATTTTTAGAAGAAAGTGCCAGACTTGCTGACCCCACCCCTAAAGTCAGGAGTCAATGGAAAGCTTTGCTATTAGCAAGAAATCATGAGCCTAGTCTGTACTCATGGTTATGTAACACTATTAAATACTAATGTTTAATGTCTTATATGCAATAGGAATTATTTTCTCAAAAAATGTTTGTTACATCTTCAAAAACAAATAAAATACAGTATCTCCTTAAAAAAGATGTTGAACTAAGTATTATCCATAGTTTAATAGCTTTATCTATTCATAATTGTTATTTGACTACATAATAAATCAAGGCTTACCAAAAATATGCACTAGAAAAACATATAAGACACTTCAACCATTTACTTGGTTGGTTTTTTTTTTCAATCTTTCAGTGGAAAAAAGATGGCATTCAGGTCATTATAGGTAGTGAAGTAGCTCAATGTAGCTCACAGGAAATCGGTTCAGTGGACGTAAGTCTGAGAACCACCAGTCTCAGGATCACGCAGGTTTTTCTAAGTCCGGTCTCATCTACTCAGACGTCCACAGACTTGTAGACCTGGTGTCCAGCTATTAAGAGTCACAATTTAACCTTATTCCTTAAGTTTATATTGACCAAAATGTGGGTGTGTGGCACAAATCACCTGACTTCCTCTCACGCAAACTGCACTGAAAAACCTGAGCATCACACTGTCCACTGCTCTTTCAAGCTCCTTTACAATTTCCTCTCAACATTTAGCAACAGGGAAGCATTTCTCTGTTTGAATGAACTTTAATGTTTCATTTCAATATGTGATACAATACAAACTTTAAAGAAAAGAATAAAGACTAATTTCCATTTTTTTAGGCTGAGTTTTGCACCTTTTCTTTTTCTCGTGGGGTTGGCGGGCCGCAGTAGGGGCTAAGTTGTCTGGTATAATTATCTTCTCTTTTCTGAACTTCTTCTTACTTGGTTTGTGCTCTGTTGCTTACTGGTTTCACACTTTATATGTGAATCTTCTATTAAAAATATCCTCAAGTCTAAGGCCCTATGTTCAATAAACTTATACATATTTTCTAAGGCATTTATGTCCATATAATCGAAGGGCAACTTAAAAAGGTAGGTAATAAAAAACGTGCTCTACACTGAGGTACGCCGATGAAGGCCATCTTTCCTGCTGACGGCCGTCTCCAAAAAGATCAGCACAAGTCTGTCTTGTTGGATTTCCAAATCCCACTGCCTGGCTAAATCTCTGCATCATTCAAAGTTGTAATAGATATTCTAATTAACTGATTAATTGATCAATTAATTAATGTGTGTTACTTGAAATGAATTTAAGAGGTCAATAAAATGCCAAGCAGAATTTCTTACTGAACTTGAGCCTTTCTACTAAAAGGGAAATTGGAGAGAACCCAAATTTAGTATTTTTATGAACTCAAAGGTGTGAACCTACATTACTGTAACTCATACATCAGGACTGATTTGCATATGGTGAAAGGTTTTCGTAACAGAAGGGAAGCCACAGAGATCCACCTTCTCAGTGGGCAACACGCACAGGGATGCTCTTTCTGCAGGGAAACGTGACCGTCTGCAGCTCATGCCAAATAGGGCTTCATTTCCTTTTACTGAATGACTTCCCAAGGAGATGTGTGCTCCAAAGAAAATCACTGAGATACATTATGCATAATAATGATGAACTGGAAAAAATCCAAATATCCAAAAATAGGTTAGACAAATAAGGGCATTATCAATGTAATAGGATACTGTGCAGTCACTGAAAACCAGGCTTTGGACAGATATTTAATGACCTTGATGAAAATTTATGTGAGACACAGAAAGTAGGCAGGCTAAAATGCTTACATCAAAAAATATTAAAGTGGTTGCCTTTCAATTTCGTTATAAGCACACGTATTTTTTTTCTTGGAAATATTCTGCATTTCCTGAAATTTCTAGAATGCAACTATGTGACTTCTACAATCAGTAAACCAAAAATCCTATTCAAAGAGAGCCTGAGGGCATTACCTTGTTAAAAGGGACCCAGCCTCGATCTCACAGAGGCTTTTCCTCCTCTGTGTCTCTCTTCGAGATGTCTGCAGGGGACGTGCAGAGACATTCAACCCAGAAACAAGCATCGCCTTCCAACTCCCCCAACTCAGACACCACAGTGCACCCAAAATAAAAGTTCATGAGTATTCCCTACAGACCATTAACACTGCCCTCACTTCCAATGAAAAAATCAGCAATTCTGATACAGGATTACTGCTCCACGGCCAGGCACTCTGAATTACATTAAGAGACATATGCACTGAGTAAAATGTTGGGGTACAGTTCAAAGCTGGCTAAATCTGAAGCAGCAATCAAGTAAATACTATCATCTACAGCTCTCTAGCCTCAGTTTCCTCACTTGTAAATCAGGGTCTTTAGACGACAGGCATTCTAAGCCTCCATCCTGCCTCGGGGTTCCAGAGTTTGATGATAACGGTCTAAGGAATGAGACACCCTGGGATGATGCCAAGTGAGAAGAGGATCCCCTGCTTCCTCAGACAGTGTGATGTGCAGGGATTCCCTGGCTTGGGCAGGAAAGTGGCAGATGTGATGTCTGCGGTTGGTGATGGTTGTCAAGCTGCAGGGAGGAACCAAAATGCCATGCCCTGAGCTCTGAGGAGGGTGCCATGCTGGGGCAGGGGGCATGCCAGCTGGGCCTCCACACTGGAGCAGTAAGAGTTGTAAAACAGGGCCCAAAGCACAGGGTTAGAGATGGAAGACGTCAGCTGATGCTTCCTTTTCCTATGTCACACCACAGTCACCAGAGGAAAAAAAATGGCAGCATGCGTGTCTAAGACATAGGAAAAGAAATATATTTTTTGTAACTCTTGACCTGGGGCAGGGAAAGAAAACAGAAGAAGGACACAGGACCCCAATAAAGCCTTCTGGCAATAAGGGAACATGTGCAGTGCAGATGAAGAGGCTTATCTCTTAGAGAGGAAATGGGGACCATGACATAACTTTTATAAATCTCTGAATAATATAGCAGTCCCTGTGGTGTCTTCTATCTGCAGCTAGTGTAACCCACAAGGGGATTAAAATGGATGGAGTCTCTGTCTTTCCTCTGAGTTACTGTGCTAGAAAACTAAACAAGGGCAGAGTATGGCCCAAGGAAAACCACCGAAGCCAGAACAGTGACTGTGAGATGCTGTGAGAGATGCAGCAGGATGGTGCGTGCCTGTGTGTGTGTGCACGTGTGCCTGTACAAGTGCCATGTCTCCCAACTGCCCGATCAACCTCAGCTTCCTTCTCCTATCGAGTGGTCTCACCAGTCTGCTTTCCACGAACTGCTTCTGTCCTTCACTAGGTCACTGGGGACCCTGGTAAGGGGAGGAGGGCAAAGGGCTGCAAAAAGCATCAACTGGAAGTTCAGAGTCCTCATGAGGACAGGAAACACACTAAGTTTATTGAAAGGGGAGTGGAAAGTTGTAGCATAGTCACAGGGGAGCTGAAAGGAAACTCTTCCTCAAGGCCTGAGCTAATTGCTTGTTTTTAAAGAGAAAGGATGTACCTAGATGGGATGAAAATGATGGCCAAAGCAATCCTCTTCAGAAACAAGACAGCATGTGTGTATGGGCAGATCCACACACGCTCTTTCACTCATGTATGCTCTCACTCTCTCCTGGAACCTCAGGAGAAGAGCTCAGAGAAGTAGGGAGTGACACGCAGCAGACAGAAGAAGGGTGAGCCCAGACAGACGGCCCAATAAGACCTCGTTGGCAAGACTCTGTTGTTCTTAACTAAAACCCCTAGTTTAGCCATCTTTAAAGTAACAAATACTCTAGCACAACTTGGTGGTTTCATTAGTGAAAACTAGACAGTGGTGAATGGATGGCCAGGAGGGTATAAGCAAGAGGACAGGAATTCAAGAGCAGGTTTAGAGGAATGGACGTGTTAAATGAAGCCAACAAGACAGGCAGAGTAGGTGGAGCCATTTGAAGATAATGGTTTTTTTTTTCGATGACTAAAATAAGTTACACTATTCAATCCCATTTAGTCTAATTGATCTACTGTGGGTTCTATAAGCTTAATTGATGCCTTTGGTTTTCAGGGCATTGTGCTAACATTGGAGCTTTATAAATAAGTATCAGAAGTGTCTGTCAACCTCTCCTTTTGGGGTTTGGTACAGTAGGTTTTAAAAAATGTGTGTTTGTATCCAAACATTAGCATTTATTATGAATTTTTTTTAAATTTAAGCCTTAATATTATCTACACTGACTGATTTAAAAGTCATTAATTGTAAGATTGCAGCAGGCTGGCGAGAGAGGCAGGAGGGAGGCAGCGGGAGAGCACAGTGCAAACTCCTCTGTTCAGAACCTCACAAATGCTTCATGTCTTAACAGGCCCAACTTTACAGGGTCAAGAAAGACTGTTATTTAAGGGTTTATTTTTACATTTTAAGTCAAAAACTCTTTTTTAAAGGCTCTTTTGCTCACTTTATTATTATTATTATTAAATACTTTATTTATTTTTAGAAAGCGGGGAAAAGAGGGAGGAAGAGAGGAAGAAAAGATGATGTGTGAGAGAAACAGCAATCAGTTGCCTTTCTCACACCCTCAACTGGGGACCTGGCCCACAGCCCAAGAATGTGCCCTGACTGGGAATTGAACAGGTAACCTTTCAGTTTGCAGGCCGGGACTCAATCCACTATGACACAACAGACAGGGCTCAAAAACTCTTGAACCACAAAAATTCAATAACAAAGATTAACACATACTTAATACTGAAATACTTCATGCTCCAAGAATCATAAAATTTAAATGAAAGAGGTACTCATTCTGAAATTTTAAAACTACTAATTAAATTTAAAAATGTACATACTAATGACCAACAATAGCCTTTAATATATATGATTACCTCATTTCAGCAAACATTCATTGGGAAATTATTGTGAACAAAAATGCAATACACTGCTGACTCCTCCCTTCATGCTTATGTATATGGTATGAATATAACTATGCACACAAATAAAATGTGATTTAGACCAATTTATGGGAAAGTTCCATTTGAATTAGGGCCTAACTGCTCATTTAAAAAATTAAATACAGAATCGTTATCCTGAAGTCTAAAATGTAATTCTAACAACTAAAAGATCTTAGAAACACATTTAAGGAAGGGAGGAAGACCAATCATCAGAGTCTTAAGAACGTTAAAACTTGGTGTTTTTACAGCCAGTTAAACATAAGGTGATTAAACCTCCCCTTACAATCTTTGTAGTATCCTTGCAATCAATCTCACTTATTTGTTTAGCAAACTGATGAGGCTTTGCAGTATTGCTGAGGACATCCTGTGTCTACTTCCTCTAAGTCCACTCATTAGAAGCCTTCCTACATTGAGAAAATGTAAGTCTGTGTGTACAGTAACAAATAGGTGAGAAATATTTCCAGAAATGCTGGTCTCAACTGCTTCTCAAAACATCCTTCTTTCCTGCCACATTGGAGGTACCACCAGTTCAATGGCTTCAAAAGAGTAACTGACCGGTATCCAAAAAATGCTCAAAAAGATGTCTTCTCCTACCCAACATGTATTGATGAATGAGTAAGTAATATTCAAAGCTCTTTTGTGCTGAAAAAGCACTGGTGACATTCCTGAGAAGCATTCACACTTTTTTCCATTCATGTTCACATTAACAGTCTCCAAAGTCTACAAGCAGGCACACTAAGGCCGCGTGTCCTTCTGGGTAAAAGTTTACTGCAATACAAGCACACCTTGTTTTATTACACTTCACTTTGTTGTGCTTCACAGATGTTGCATTTTTTATGAATTAAAGGCAAGGCCCTCCACAAACAGAAAGATCATGACTTGCTGTATTGTGATACTTGCTTTACTGCAGTGGTCTGGAACAGAATCCGCAATATTTCCAAGGAGTGCCTGCACTTTATTCATGGAAAAGGAAAAGGTGAACTAAATATAACGTCCTAGGCCACCATGTTATTAGACTGCTGCCTAATAACTAGACTTGCCTCCAACAATATTTAAATACATATACACATAAGCACAATACAGCACACTAGTACCTGTGTGTGTTTATGAGACAACCTGCCATATATGGTACTTTTCTTTATATGAAAGGCAATCATGACACTTTTTTGACCCCAGTGATTTCTGTATCACTGACAAATCATATTCAGACTATGTGTCATGGTCTCTAAATTTAAGTGGCAAAAAAACCCAATGTGGTACCTAGTCTTAATTCTTATAAACACTGGTTGATTACCAAGTCAAATATGGACATTAAAAAACAAATGAAATTTTTTAAAATCCTTAAGCCAAACTTTGTAGATACTGATTTAGGAGGTCTGAACTGAAACCTTGGCTTATAAATGTTTTCAAAACTCCCTAGTTTACGGACCCCCGTTCCCCTGGATTGGAAACCCTGAGCTAGAGCAGAACAGGCACTGTGACGGAATGGCAGGAACACAGGCTGTGACTGGCTCAGCATTTTGTCTTTGAGGGTTTAGCACGCAGCAGCAGAGAACAGAGTGTCCAGAGGTGACAATGAGGAGACTGCGCATTCATTTCAAGTACCTATTTGGGAGGCGCACTGTCTTCGCCGTGAGCTTGTGGGACAGTAGAGATCTTACGTGTGGGGAATAAAGAAGCAGGCGAAGCAGTCAAGTACTGTATCTACCGCAAATGAATAATCTGCCACAATCTTTCCAGGACACTGTAAGGACAGGTCTGAACTCAAGGTCTAAGTCATCACATGACAGAGAAAATGAACAGAGTTTGCCTTGAGGCACAAAGAGGAGGCTATAGGTAAGATTACCTAAATGTGCCAGAAGTGTCTGGAGGCAGAAAAACATGGTGTGTTATAAAAGGATGAACAGAGTGGAGAAAAAAACATTCCATTCCATCTGTGCAGATCTAAGCCTAAAACATGGCAATCTTTATTTGGAAAAAAAGTTAATGAAGATTATGGAATGCGAAATGACTTTTCATCAACTTATTTCTCCAAAAGAAGCATGAATTTGCATTTTCACTGAACTGATCAAATGTTACCTAAGAACTGCTTAATTGCCTTAATGGTTTAATTCTATTTGCTGCCAATCTGATTAGCGAAGTGTGTGTCTGTGTGTGCACCCGTGTGGGCTGGCACTAAACGGGAGGGTGAATCCTATTACTGAAAGAACAGCAATGTGGAGCTGGCTGGCTTCGGTTAATTGAGAAGCCAAGAGTGGTGTGAGGAGGTCA
Source organism: Carollia perspicillata (assembly GCA_004027735.1). Classification (NCBI taxonomy): domain Eukaryota; kingdom Metazoa; phylum Chordata; class Mammalia; order Chiroptera; family Phyllostomidae; genus Carollia; species Carollia perspicillata. The sequence goes on from PVKM010002843.1 coordinate 47,865, forward strand.
CCCTATCATTTAATTTTCTTCTCTCCTGTCTTCCCAGTCCCTTGTTCATCTCAAAAACTTGCCTTAGATTTCAGAGTGCTAAGAGCATGTGTTAATTTGGGTTAAGCAGAAGGTGAGGCCAAGTATTACTGCCAGTGTAGTGATTTAATAGGAACCTGGATATAATTTAATAGATCCTTCGAGTCTCAGTCAGACATGGTTAATATGGATCGGGGCAACATCTGATAAAAGTTAATACATACATTAATCTCTTGGGACCTTGCGACAATACATAACAGAGTAACAATAATTCCTTTGGACCTGCATGGGAATTTGTAATGGTAAAAGCTCTGGAATAGTTGCTCTGGGGCAGGGTAAAAGCACTGGACTGCGTTTTTGGAAGTAGTTTTAACCTTTGGGGAAGTCACATTCCATATCTGTGTTTCAGTGTCCTCACACTTCAAACCGGAGTGACTGGTTTTAAATTTGCTTTTTAGAGAGCCCTGGGTTTCACAGGTGCATCTCAGGACCTGCACAGGTGAGCAAAGGAGATTTGTTATACCTGATTCTGAGCTCTCCCATGCCCCTGCCTTTGATCAATAGGCAGTACTGATTGCTGAACAAGATTTAATTTGAAAGAAATATTTCATCAGTTAAAAATATCTGATAACCACGGGAAGAGACAAACTGTATGATCTGTTTAACAAAGTTTTCCCTCTGAAGATACTGTTTCTTCTGCCAGAAAAATTTATCTTCCCCTTCACAACTGTTTGAGTTCCAACTTTCTCAAGAGTTAGGTCAAATACCATCTTTTCTCTGAAACCTCCCTCAACAGAAAGCTTAGCTGTGTTGGGGAATTCTTTGCTGAAAAGAAGTTTGGTGGCTGCCTTTGGCCAAAGAGTATTCTTTTCTTAGCTTAAGATATTACATACCCTGGCAGTTTCATGCTTTGGATTCTGGATGATAGAAGGGAAGGTTACAAGTACATCCAGGGTGACACACATCCATAGACTTCATACCTCAGATGTAGCAATAGCACCTACAGATATTTAATCCTAAGGAAATAATGACAGATATGTACAATGTCTTATTACAAGGAAACTCATCTCAGCACGGTTGATAAGGTGTTAAGGGTGAAAAATTAGAAACATAACCTAAATGTAAAAGAAAAAGTTAGATACATGTACTCTAATAGTTAAACCTTATACTTTGAAGCAACACGTCATTAATTAGCAGGTGTTGGGAAAACATCTTATGATGTGGGAAGATGCTGATTACATGATGTTAAGCCTTTAAAAGAGGCAGGACACAAAACTATATACAGAATATGCCGACGATGCGGTCATTCATTAAATCTACTAAAATGAAACATTAAAAGAGTTACAGAATAACTATTTCTTTAATTTTCCTCATTGTACCTGTGTGTTCTTCAAATTTTAAACAATAGATATCGTTCACATTTACGATGATAAACAAGCTATTATGACTATCTGGCAAAGCAACGAACATGTTATCTACAGAAGTAAACTTGGAAGTAAATTTGTTTCCATCAGCTTTCTTCATATCTTCAACCACAAAATACAAATGATTGGTGAGTCTAAATCCACTGCTCTAAGAATTCTGAAGACAGGAGGGCTAAAGGGAGCTGACCTTAAGTAGTGTGGGGGGAGACTCGTCTGGAGCTGGGTTCTGGTCTCCACTGTGCCACACATTAGCTGAACAGTTTAGCAAATAGCTTCATATCTTGGGGCATTAGTTTTGTTCATTGCAAAGGACAGGTATGTGTCCTGTTCTTTTTTTTCTATGCTCAGTGTTTATAACACTGGAAGTTATCAGTGATGTATGTTAACCATCATGTGAACTGGTGGATATAAGAAAGAGTAGAAGGATGGAGTATATGAAATATAATGAAAAAAGATGAACAAAAATAAAAAGTCTAGGTTTATTGATTCAACTCTCTTCAAATTCATATTATGAATGATCAGGCCACAGAATGAAACTTGTAATATTAACAGGGAAGCCTGGTTCGTTTTCTTTTTGACCCTTCCAAACTTAAAGCATGCACCTTTACCAATCTATCAGCACCTATGACTAGTTCCTTAAGGAAAACTCAGATTTCACACAGAAGACTGAACCAGAGTCAGTGCCTGCAGAGAGTGAAAGCCAGACCTGAAGTGGGGCCAGCTGAGTTGGAGACAAATGTTTTGATGATTAAAGCCAAAAGACTTAAGACTTAATGGAATGAAATATGCAGCATGGAAGAGTATTCAGGGTGCAAATTGGAGCTCCAAACCCAGAACATAACAACAAAGCAAAATCTATAGAGAGCATCTGGCCTGAGATAGAACTGAGGTTTGAAAAGAAAAAGAGTAGTAGTCATTATTTTAGAACAAATAGAAAACAAAACAATGTCTCTTAAATGACACTTAAAGATGTGGCCTCCACAGGCTCTAAGGCTGAACAGACGGACATAGCCCACCTTGGTCACCCACTTGATCAGAGTAAATAGATGGGTATATGCTGCATGGAAGCACACAGATCAGTGAATAAGGCCCCTCTAGAGGACTTCTCACTTGCAACTAGAGCATAAAAAATAAAATAAGGCCGCCTGCTATTCACATAAATTCCAATTCTATTTTATGAGCAAGGAGCAGAAAAATAGAGAATACAGCTTGCCCTTCATCTTTCTGTCAATCAGAGCTTTTTTAGGTTATGCCACCAGCTATGACTGCTTCCTTTTACACAGTGAAATCATTTCTAAGTGAGTAGCCTAGTAAATTTATAGGAGTAAACTATTCTCGCATATGTCTTCAAGATCTATAATGGAAGATAAATCCTGTTGGCCTGGCCATGGCAAAATAATTATTTTTCAACTGTTACATTTCTGTGGAACAAACAAAACCATTCCAAGCTTATGCATTTCCTATTTAATGGAGAAAGTAGGAAACTTTATGCTCACTGTGCCCTGAACACTGGCTGTCATAGACCAGTGGCAACCAGAATGGAAGATAGGCATCATCCATTATTACCACTGGATATCAAAGTCCTCTGGGCCATATGTGCTCATACCCACCTGTCCAAACCAGCCTGTAGCCGAATGGTGCTGAGCAAGAAGCAAAGGAAAACTATCATGGCAGAAACATCAGGGCATTTTGGATGCAAAACAGAAGCTTATCTTTTTTTACTGTTGCAGCTCCAGAGAAAATCAATTTTGACACAGAACTGCCACTTTACAAGCAAATAACTATACTTTCCAATAACCTAATCTGTGCAAAGCCTACTGAAAATTCCCTAAAGAACCAGTAGTTAAAACCTCCATTAAATCAAAGGGTTTAATACGGAAGGGAAGAGAGAATGCAGTTTGACTTGGGAATGTAATGGACTCAGTGGGGAAATAAATATGTTGTTTTATGTGTACAGTTACAGAATATGAAAACACAGCCTTCATTTCAAAGGGAATTCTCTTGCTGTGCAACTTATTCCTAAACAGATGTGATTTTTGCTTATTCAAAAACATTTAGGTAACAATTACAGCATAATAAATTATAATTGCCATCATCTTCCAGCTACGTAATGCCTTCTATGCAAACACAAAGAAAAGGCAATTACACAGAACTATAAAACCCATTTTCACATAGTTTCTGGAGTCTAGCTCCAAATAATCTATATCATTCTCACATAAACACTGCACTGTGCCTCATACATAGGAGGTTTGTCAGGAAAAAAGTCCTACCATTGTTAATATAATGAGAATGGTTAGCATGGCATTGATGTAAACTGGCAGTCAAGGACAGTGGACTGGAATGCCATGCATGAACAATGGTGACTTCACTGTACTGGTCAGTGGGGGCAGTAAATGGTAGATGCTGTTGAGTGAGCCTGTTTACTGTGCGGCCATTGTATTCAAAGTGACTGAGCAAGAAGAGCAACAAATCTGCATCAAATTTTGCCTTAAGCTTGAACATTCCTCCAGAGAAACTATTTGGATGATTCAAAAGGCCACAGCTGTGGGCAACTGGTGAATGGCAGCTTCATCACAACAATGTGCCCACTCATGCATCACGTCTCATGCAAAGTATTTTGGTGAAACATCAAATCACCCAGGTGACTATACCCCACTAGAGCCCAGATTTGGTACCCTGTGCCTTCTGGCTTTTCCCAAAACTAAAATCACCTTTGAAAGGGAAGAGATTTCAGACCATTGATGAGATTCAAGAAAATACAATGGAGCAGCTGATGGTAATTGGGGGAACTGTGTGAGGTCTCAAGGTGCCTACTTTGAAGGGGACTGAGGTGTCATTGTCCCATGTACAATGTTTCTTGTATCTTCTTCAATAAAAGTCTCTATTTTTCATATCACATGGCTGAAAACCTTTTGAACAGACTTCATATATCCTACTATGGTGTGTGGAAACTATCTAGCGAATAATGAAGGTTTGTTAATCACAGGCTAGGATGGTCCCCTTTTAGGGGTGCCAGGAATGCTTTCCGGCTCCTCAGACATCTTCTTTTGCAGTCTTTGTCTACCATCTAACAATGCACTACACAGCTCTTCCATCCACTGGTCACTCAAATGCAAATTCTCCACAAGAAGTAAAATGTTACACAGGCAGCAGTGTTTTCAAGCCTTGGCATAATTAAAGTAGCAGATTTTCAACAGGACAATGCACTGAGGGCAGAGAGGAGCAGGAGGGCACTATCGAGATGCTCTGATGGCAAGAAGGAAGTAAAAGGAATGGTGATCCTGAGATGGCAACATCGGTGTACACTTTCAAAGGGTGACAGGGATTTTATCAAGTATGAATGGGGAAAACAAATACTGAGGGCAAAAGAAATGGTTCTAACATTCACATATATTTCCATTCCCCTTTTACACTGTATTGTATTAATAATTTCATGTGGCTAAAGAGTTCAGGCATAATGATGGACCTGAAACATCCTCATTCTGGCAAAGAATCATCCTATATCTATCATATTTACCAAGAAACATCTCTAATGGGTAGAATAATAATAAGATGATGGACAGCTTATATTCAGATGACCAAACTTTTCCCTAAATCAAGTAAACTGACACAATATGGGAATTAGGAGACCTGGACTATTTATGCAGCATCCTAACTTAAGAAGTGACTTAAACTCTGCTAACGTTCACACTACACAGTATTTCTTCCACCATTATTCACTTGTTGTGGAGGCACTCGGAAGTACAATGAAGAACACAAAGACAAGGCTTCACAGTGCACAGGGGGAGACACTGACGTGAATGGGTAGTGATGAGATCATTGCTATAAGGAGGTAAGCACAAAGGGTTGGGTAAGAGCAGGCAAGAGATCATTTACCCGCTCAGACAGCTTGCAAGAGGGCTCTGAAGAGTTGCTGTTATATTCTGAAGGATAAGAAGGTGCTTGCTAAGCAGACAAAGTAGAAAGAGAATAACATGTACAATGGCATCTGCAAAATGAAGATACTGTGTCTGCAGCAGTGCTGTATGGCAATGACACATGTGTGTTTACACCTTTAATAGAAAGCTGCACGAGGGGCTGACAAGTATCTGTGCGGCTTGCACACTCACAGGAGCACCATTTTGATGTCAGCTACAGCAGAACACTAAGTGACCATCATCTACTCACTTTTTTTTAGTTTGTTTCTTGTTTTATTTCTTTTCAACATTTTCAAATTTCTTCTCTAACCAAAAGGTAACTGTCTCTCACAGCCACAATTTAAAATCTGAAGTAACTGGAAGATACTTATGTATTTCTTTAATGTTCATTTGATTCTTTTCTTTCTCAAAGTCCACTCTGGTCTCCATCCCAAATACTGCATGTTATCCTTCACTGGGAGTTCACAATTGCACCCCTGTTCCTCTTTATGCAATGCATAACTAACAGAAAGAAAAAAATCTTGCCTGCTGAGTTGGTGACATCTAGGACATTGGGGCTGATGGTATGCTTCCTGAAACATTTTAATCATTTCTGATTCTTGAAACATATGCATGCTTTTACATAATTGTAAGGAACTCTAAGATCTAAAGTCCCACTGGTGAGTGCTGGTGAGTGGCAACAACCCTATTCACACAAACATTTTGGATGGGGATTGTAGTAGGTGATAAACTACAATCTGTAAATAAAGTCTGTGCAGGTAATATAACCATTGTATGTCTCAGGACTTAAAAAAGAGATTTAAGAACAAAGTACTTGACCAGAGATTCCACAAACACAAAGGCAACCTGACTGTTGTATTCCCCCAAATCTAGCACAATACCTGCCATAAAGGAAACAATCAATAAATATTTGTGAAAGTAGTAACGATTATCTCTAGGGGTATCCAAAGACTACTAATAGGTCCAAAAAAAAAATCAATAGCATGAGTCAGGAGGAAAGAACAAAAAACAAAAAAGATTTAAATATGTAAAGGAGGAGAAGAAGGATTCTGTACTAAGTCCTGACCACGTTGAAAAGTTTGACATCACAAAAAATGGCAACATCCTGAAGTAGCATCTTCAAAATGTGCACGGCGGTTTTATTTATACTACTTGCTCTGGGCGAGTATGGTGGCCTTCCACCTGGACCAGAAGGTTCACCAGGCTCCTTAACGTTTATAAAGGAATCCCTTACCAGTTTATCTTCTTTCTCAAGCCTACTAATCTATTCATGGTCACTGGGATGGAATGAACTATATCACCTGAGCAATGCCTTTGGTTACCTAAGCTTCATGTAATGCCTTGATCTTTCATCAAAGGTCAAAACCAAAGAGAGTAACATGAATTCCGTGTCTGGATTTTTTAGGAATCTGTAACTGAGGACATTTTCAGTTATATACTGCAATGGGGCCCTAAAACCCATGTGATACTTTGGTCTAAAATTTTTGAACTAGGCAAAAATATATTGATTTCCCCTACCCTACTCCTGATACCAAAATAAGGAGCTAGTTATCTTTTCTGAAAACAAGAATTATCATATTTTTAAGTCTTGTCTAACAAGGTCAATTTTATAAACAATTTCAGCAATACTTAAAGGACACATGGACAAAGCCAAAGAGGGTAGGCTTCAGGTAGGGTGGGAGGGAGTGGGGGGGTAAAAATGGAGACAACTGTACTTGAACAACAGTACAAAAAAAAATGCATCATTTCCAAAGTTGTTCTTATACCTGTCATCTAATACTCACTCTTATTCCTTTTATTAGACTTTTTAATTGCTTTCAAATGCCTTCTTGAAAGCTATAGGGTAAAAATAACTATAATAATAAATACAAACATGTTTGCATATTTATATAATTCTCCAATTTGTTTCCATAATGTTCCTCTGTTCGGTTAAAACACAGGAATTACAAAAGGTCATGCCAAGTACACCTTTGTTCTTTATGGTAAACAAGAGTGCTGACAAAGATGATGGAATGTTCAACCACTGTAAAACTAATTTCCATCTTAAAAGGAAATAATTTTCATAATATTCCATTGGACAAAGGCATACTCAGGCATATATATGACCTAAGTATACTTTTATAATGCATATATGTATAATATATGTATTATATATGTATATATAGACATATATTATATATAATACATATATATGAATTACAAAAGTATACTTAGGTCATATATATGCCTAGTAATATATATGTATGTGTGTGTGTATATATATGTATATATATATAAGTCAGCTACAGACATAGGTGATTTCATGCAGAAAGTATCTATCATACCATATGAAAAAGAAAAATGGAAATAGAGAAAAATTAGACCACCTATCTTTAGCTTAATGCTTTTAAAACTTAGAGGTAACACAGTTATTTCAAATTTATTTTAACTGCTTATTATATTTGGTTAGGGAAGTTTTTATAGCAATACACTAAAAATGTACACACCATGTAATGACTTTGCTTCTTGGCAGGCAGCATTCTTTTAAAAAACTAATTTATTAGAAGAAATGGGACAGTCATAGCTTACTGCCAAACACTCCCAGAAGGGCTGGCTACCAATTGTCAAAGAAGCTGATACCTGACTTGGGATGTGAGGGTAGAGAACAGAGGGACAAAGGAAGGTTAAACCCAATCACATTGACAGTGAGAAGAGGGAGATACTCGATTTCTCATTGGAGCTACACTAACGGTGGTCAGTAGAATCTGTATCATACAAAGTAATTACTAGAAGGGAAATATGAATGACCAAACCAAAATGAACATAGAAAGGAAAAGAATTAGAATCACCTCAGGGATTTGAGAACAGAGAAGAAACTCTTCTTATTACTGACAAGAGGTAAGTTTTGCTGACATTCCTCTTCATATCATTTCCTGATTTAAGACATGTTTTCTCTCCAAAGCCTGTCTTCCCTGATCATTGCAATAGAAACATGAAAACCTAACCTGTTGAATGCCTTATGATATAAAACTATCTGTACAAAATGTTTTTACCTAAGAACACTGGCAATTTGTCTTATGGACTTGGAAAACAGTTTTTCCCTTTACTCGAAACATAAACCTATGGTAATTTTTAACACAGAATTTTAAGATTAGTGTCTCCTCACCTCTAAGACATGTTTTGAAAAACCTTTGTGATCAACTTGTTTGGCTGTTCTACATCGTAACTATTTATTTGTAAGGTTTGCTGTAAGTTGCTGGTTTCCTCAGATCCCTGAAATTTTGACTTATTTAGCTCCTTTGTAATATGGAGCATATGTTAAATGAACAATGTCATTTTCCTCATCAGTGACAGAAATTTATGAGCAGAGTGTGATGCTACATATAAAAAATGCAGCCCCTTTTATTAAATTAGGCCTGTCTTTCTATTTTCTTGCCCAACATTCATTAGAGAATAGAGTGTATTTGTTTGCTTTCCCTGTAATAGAAGTGTTTACATACTAATACCTAATTGTGACTAGTTTTACCTATTCTTTCATCAAGACAAAAACTGGGAATAAATTCTAGCAGTAATCTAGAAAGGAAGTCCACAATCCCCCAATTTTCAACATTCCAACTAGCTCTGGACCTTTCTGAACTTCCATTTGCTGAATCAAAAAGAACAGTAGTCTTACAGAACTAAAAGTTCTATAAACTAGGACTTCTCCCCAATTCCAATGTTCAGTTCTTTCTCTTTGCTAGCACACACTCCTAAGAATACTGGTAAGAAGGCTCAAGGAATGGAACTCTGAAGTTTCTGTTTCAGGTAGAAGCAGCAGCCTGGCAGTACCTCCTACAAAGCAGGTTGTCAAGAAGCATCTATTGAGTGAGTGAATGAATGAGTGAATGAATGCATGAATGCATAAAAGGGAGCTCACAGCCCATAATTTTCTTCCCTGGTCTCAAAATACTCTGTTACAGCACTGGATTCTTCTGTGATTACACCCACTTAACACTCAGATGTTCCTTTGATCATATGTGCAGTGACTCATTTTATTTTCACTTCAATTAATGGCAATTTCACTTATTAATCCATTCAAACAAGGATTTTAAAACACTTCTTAAAGAAATATTTTAGGTTTGTGGAGAAAGTTTGAAACACATGCATCTCCTTTCTAATCTATATATCAAAAACTAAGCTCCTGAGTCTGGTTAATTTTCAGGTTGCTCAGAATCTGTCTTATTAACACTTTTGAAATGAGGAGACACATCCAATGTTCCGATCCTCTGCATTTTTACCCTTGAAGTGACAGCATTCTCTAGTGGGTCCTGGGTAGATTAAAAGGTATGCCCTATGGGTAGCTTTATCTCTAAATCATCCATGATGTATTCCGCTTAGTTTAAATGAGTGAGTCCCATTTGCACAACTGCCCTATTAATTTACTCATCATTGATTTACACCATTTTTTGCTGGAGATCTCTTGCCAGACCTCTATTTTACATGTATTCTCACTAGCTCAGTTTCGGTATTTTACTCCCCTTCAGTGCTATCTCATTGCTCTTCATCTGTCTTCATTTATCCGTATTTTATCTCCATCCTCCCTTGTTCCTCCTGCTGCTGCCTCCTTTCAGCTTCATTCTGCTTCTCCTCCATTTTCCTTCTCCTCTGCCCTTCCCTCCCCTCTCACTTAACAGCACCTAATAAATCTCCAATTAAAGCTTAGCAATCCAGAGGAAAAGGTCTGAAGGCTTAAGAAATAAAGGCAGCCCAAAGCACCTGATAAAAGTCAGGAAGAAGGAAAAAAAGTGCTCAGACCACATGAAAACAGCCCAAAATCTAATCTGAGGATTTCAAGTATTAAATTGTTAACAAAGAAGACACTCTTCCCAAGGATCTTATAATAAAGATAGCAAAAATTGTGCTCTTCTGCCACATTAAAGAAGCTTAAAGTTCATTTTTTTTTCCCTGCGTCACACCTTTAGAGGCTTATTTACTCGTCAGCTAACAAGCAGAGACTCCCCTTCTTCAGCTGTAGCCTGACCCAAATCCACGCCTTGGGAACATCTGATATCAAAACACCACTGGGAAGTGCCAAGGGCTGAAATATGGCCATTGTCACTATGATTTCTTTTAAGTAGGGATTTAAAATCCTCATTACATAAAATCTCTTAAACCAAAAGAAGTCTTTTTTTTGATGACATATTAAAGTTATTGCTTATGAGTTTCCTATGCTTCTCCATCTCAAAGGCTCATTTGATTCACTTGCCCAAACAAAAACTAGCAGTGATTTTACGCAAAAATGCGCACACTAAATGCACAATTGGAAATAACATTAAATACAGATGTTATTGTCCTTCTTATCTCTTGTGGGTGACAATATTATTTTAATTTTATTTTAGGATGTTTAATTCTAATATCTGGGTAGAAAAAAAGAAAAATGTGGTCACCAGAACACTAAACTGATAGGAAGGAAAAGCTACATCCTTATTTAATTTCATTAGTCCCAATAATTTGCTAATCAATTCACTAATTTCTGACTTAACCTGGCTTTGTCTCAATTGGCACTTTACCAGGAAATACTATACTCCTAACATTCCTAAAGCAGGTGATGATATGAAAGTACAGTGCAAGTAATCAGTTATCCTGATTTCAAACCTCTGTGGCCAAGGATCACACTCACGCCAACTCTGTAACACCCATGTGCATACAATGTAAGATGGATGATGTACAGGGAACGATCACAGGCCTACTCCTGACTGCCAACATTTCCCTAACTTCTCCACCTCTCTGTGAAAATCGCCACAGTGTAAGAGGTCCGAAGAGATTCTGCCAATCTCATAAGAAGCAAAAACAGAAAGGCAACAATATACAGAGCTAGGAACAACAGAGAAAATCAAGGCAGACAACATTAACAGTAGTCAAGGTAAGTTTCTGCCTGGTAAAAGGAATAGTTTATCTTGTATTTTAATTCTGAATATTAATGTAAAAATCTTGATTCTTATCAAGGTATAAAGTGATGCTGCGAGCTTCTACCATATTGCATTAGAGAGAGGCCCCCATGGTCAAAACTCTGTTAGTAAAACAGCAATTAGACAGCTCCTGTGTCCAACTCTGACCCTTACCTTCTTGTAAGACACTGAGGCCTGACCCATGGTGTGCCTCCTCTAAAATTTTAAGGAAACTGAGTTTACCTCAGTGCTATAAAAGTGGTATCCTGTGGTAAAATAAATGAACTAGGTACACGAGCCTAATGTACATGGCCCTGGAGTTATGAGACCAGGGTTCTAGCCTTTATCTAAACACTAAGAAAATGACCCAATTTGGCCTCAGGCTCACAGAAGTACAGGACTAACAAAGACTTTGGAAATAATCTCTACTCTCTGAAGGGATAGTATTTTCGGACATGCCAGTCTCCGTTTACATTCAGGAGCATATTTTAAGCATTTTAATACACTTTAAAGTGTCACTTTCTCTTTAAACACAATATTTTAAAAGACCCTAAAAACTTCACTATGATTTCCTGTTACCTTAGGCTAAGAATATTTTTTCCTCAGAAATCATCTTTAAGTTGAAATTGCTTAGAAAATAAAATTCCTCATATTCTATCCATCATCATAGTATTTCGGAGTTTAAAGAATACCTGAAAATATCAATTCCAGTGTTTTTTGCTTTTCAAAGTTAATGGCCAAACGTAGAGGGTAGGGTAGCACATAGTCAGAACCCTGAACTCAAAGCTCCAACTTAGATTAGACCTACTTCAAATCTACCCCTTTATGTACTTGTCTTCTGTAGGCAAGCCTTCGACCCTTCCGTATCTGCCTATTGCTGTTGGGCCAAAGACCAGAATTCTACACTTGGCCTGCAAGGCCCTGCACAGGTTTCCATCCATAGCTCCCTTCATTCTGCCAATGCCCTCTCTGAAGACCTGCTTCTTCACTCCTTCACTTCACTCCACTCTTCACTCCTGCTCCACTCTCCCAGGGCTTCTTGCTCATCCTCTAATCCACCACTTAAACAGGTTCTTTCCTGTTTTAGAGCCATGGACCATGCTGTCTCTTCTGCCTAAAGGCTTAATTATAGCCACCTTCTCCTGACTAACTCCTATGCATACAAGAGATATCAGCTCAAATGGAATCCCTGAGCTGGTCCACACTTATAGCCCATAGAGCATCATTCATAGCAGTTGCCACAGTTACAATTTAGTCACTCGAGGCTGTGTCATGTAGGTTTTCCTTGCAGGGATGTAAGCTCGATGAGGGTAGTAACCACATCAACTGTTCACCAACACATTCCAGTATCTTACTCTGGGCCTAACACACAAAAGGGGTTCTATAAATATTTGATGTACAGATAAATATGCTAATGGAGGATACTATGTATACAAAGAAGTACACAAAGGTCAAGAGGTCAATATTAAATATCAAATAAATGATAATGTGTGACCTAGATCAAGACCCCTAAGGAATTCCAAAGAACATCCCTACACAGAGGCAAGATTTCAAAGGTAGATGAGGAAGGCAGCGCAAGGGCCAAGACTGATGCATACTGCATAACTGTTTTTGCAGATTGTGCACCTCATGAAATAAACTGTCTCAATAATTATGTTGCTTCTGATTTCCAAAGGTGAGAGGACTGGACTAAATGGCAGAGTTAAGAGTCCACTTTATGTCTGATTTGACTAAAAATAAAATAGTTTCCACTGTACCATGCTGTCCCTCCTCCTATAAAACACACGCGGCCAACAAAGGAGGCAACACTAGGGCTGGGCCTCCAAGGACAGACACTGAAGGGCTCTCTGTGCCAGTGTCTTTTGTAAGCACTGAGTGGGAGACATAGCGTGTAAACTACCCAGCCATTATGGTTCCTAAAGATAACACGGTATAGGCAGTCAGAATGGGAATTTACTAATTTATTCCAAATATAATTCCCACGTTGACTAAAATGCTAACAGCTTCTAACAGTGTAGAGGTTCACAGAGAAATCACCCTACTAACCCACTTAAAAAAGTCAGCATGGCTTATTCTATGCAGTATTATTGTTAACTCCTGCCAAATCACAGTATATGGTTACTTGTACCCATTGTGACAAGCAGTGAAGATGACATTTCGATTTAAGTAAAAGGAAACAATAAAGAAAAATGTAAGACCCTCAGAGGAAGGGAGTCCTCTTTTGCCCAAATCCTTCAAACCCCTGCATTTCAGGAAGGAGAGAGGAGTCACCACTTTCTCTGTACAGCGCTTCAGGTTTCAGAAGGAGCCTGGCTTTCTGACACAAGGCACATCCAGTCTCCACATCGCAGTTGATTTTGGTTATTTTGTTTTGATTTTTTGTCAGTTTCAACTACTTTAAGGAACTTGGGGAGTGTTTTCTCAAAAACTTACAGGATTCTGTGAGGCACCTTGAAAGTCCCTTATGCCTCTGCTCTTCTCCTGACCTTCCATGCTTTCTATGATCAAGAATCACTCTGAAAAGGACAAAACATATGTAAAAGGGTGTTC
>PVKM010002844.1:0-19567 GCA_004027735.1 Carollia perspicillata
TAACATGGATTTAGATATGTTAAGGTATCAGCCCATTCTTGCCTGATGATCTAGGTTTACTTTCTGTGGTTGCTTTTCAAATTTTCCAAGGTTCTAAAACCTGAGCTACTTAATCAGAATTTTCCTCCCAGTTGTTCCTTTGTGTTTTGCATAATGCTTTATAAACTTTGGTCAGGCTCAATCAAGTCAGTCTTCACACTAATTAATGACTTATGGTTGGTATGCAATGAAGAAGGCGCCATAGGGCATATGCATATGTATGCAAACTTTGAGGCTCGGGATTGAAGTTTTGTTAAATTTGCAAAAAACAGAATTTGAGCAAAGTTACAAACCAATGATAATTTGCTCAGGGTTGTGAAGGAGAGAAAAATCCACAGAGAAAAGGTCATTGATATCCTTATAGTAAACTATGTGCTGTATGTGATTAGAAATGCATTTCTTTTTAAATATATGACTTTCAATTTAAAAAGCAACCCCTGTCATTATAAAAAATGTAGACGAGTGGAGGTAATCATTGTTACCAGAAGGTATAGTATCGTTAGTGCATTATCTATGCAAATATAGTATGCATGGTATATGTGTATACCTATTATATAAATGCTCTTTGAAAACTGAAGTTAAATACTGTTTTGTGTAACAGTTATAGTCTATAGCTAAACCTCTTGACTATAAATTGTTTGACTCTGTAGTAGCTGTAAATCATCTTCTTGAACCTTTCCAACGTTAAACGTCCCACACCTTGGAATCACACACCAGCAAGCACTTAAACATACTTGCAAAGCTGCACCGAACACCTTTGTTTTTTGAACTACTGGAAAAATGAGAATCTCCAAGTCTGAGTGGAGTTTGGAATTTTGGAAGCCATCTGAGGAGACATGCATTATTAATTTAAAAAATGGAAGAGGAGTCGAAGTAGAATAGCAAACTGTACAACCCAGAGTCGCACATCTCACAATTGCACATCTAGGCTGGTAGGAAGGTTGGCTTGATTCCACTCTCAAAACCCACTTACCTCTCATGGCATCAAGTCATGAACTGGTTATTTGTATGTGTTTGTCCCAATATAGCTGTGTCACAGCCTGTCAGGGTCTAGCAGGTCCACTCTAGATTCGGGGACATGGAAGAACATGAGCAGAGCCGAGGAGATGCTTGATGTGCCTTTATTCACAGGTGGGCGAGCCACCCACGCTGTAAGCTTCGTGTCTCTCTGCGTGTTGCTGTGTGGCACACTGTGTGGCACCTGTCCCCTTGCATGGCACATGTCATGGCATCCAGCAGGGAATCCCTACCTGCTTAAGTACTAGAGGCAAACAAAGTCAGCTTCAAGCCAGAAAATTGTGTAACATAACATAATTCTACTCGTGCAAGCCCACTTCATGTTATGGGAATAGTTTATGGGACCCAGCCTCAAGGCTATGAGAACACTACTTGTCAGACCCACTCAAGGCTATGGGAACACTGCTTTCTTTAGTTACCCAGACACCTGGGTAAGGAGGCCAGACTGCCTCCACTTGCCCTACAATAACTAACTTCTCACACTCTCACTATTTGTGTTAAAATTTTAAGAACACGGGAGGAAAAAACTGGGACAATTTAATTTTCTTTTTTATAGTGCTATGCAGAAATTTTAAAAAATGATTTGTAATGATCTTATCAGGACCTGGTTCTTTAGGAAGAATTGATTTGGACTTGAATAGTTGTATGATAGGAAGAAATGGAAATTTCCATTAGGCAAGTTCAAGTCAGTATAATTATGTTTAATATAAAACAGGCGATACTATTACAATTTGAAACATAGCAAAAGATAAGAATACTTAGTTTCTAAACAAAATAGGGAAGCCAGTGATGAAACAGGAAAGCCGTGGTTAGCAGGTTAGATTTGAGGTGTGATGCAAATGTCAAACAGTAAGTTTTAAGTGGGGATGGAGGGTAATACAATGGCAGAAAGTTTGTACTGCTCTGTGTACAATGGCTTGATTCAGAAAATGACTTTAAATGGCTGAACCCAATAAAGGGGATATCTCTGGTGCATGTGTTTTATGCCCTGGCAAATTGTTGCTACTATGAGCCTGGAGAGGAAACCAATAAAGGTGTAGATTGTTCTTGTCGAGTGTACTTATTGCATAGTATTGTTTGAGAGACAGAATTTCATTCATCCACATAATCATTTGCTTATTCATTCATATTACAGCAAAATATCTTTGCACCTCTTTTATGTTCTAGGCTGCATTTTGCATGATGTGGATGCATGGATACAGCAATGGACAAAACTGACAAAAGTCCTTACTTGCATGAAGTTTATAATCTCAGAGGGTAAGATGGAAAATAAGCAAATGGATATATAATATGATATCAGGTATGAAGTGCTATGAAGGAAAAAAAGACAAAGGAAGCGTTAGAAAGCATGTGGTTTGCTGTTTGAAATAGAGAGGAGAAAAAGCCAACAGAAACCTCAGGAAAGTGAACCTCAGAGATACTGACCGAACATGGGGAAGGGCCATGGGAGAAGCTGACAAACTGAACTGTTCACAATAAAGAGGTCAGAGCATGGGAGAGTGCGAGTGAGCAGCATGGGGTTTTAGCTCAGGGAGATCTGAGTTTGAATTTTTTATTCACGACAACTTTGTGACTTAGCTCAAGTTACTTAAACTCTATGAGCCTCAGTTTCATCATCCGTAGAAAAGAATATGCTTTCTGCAGGTTTGTCAAGAATTAATTATGGATGACAATCTTCCTTTAAATATCCTTAATCCACCTATTGATTATCGTTGTGTGCTGTAAAGCCTATATTAACTCATTTAATGCTCACAACAAGCCTGAGGTTGCTACTATTATTTCCCTCATTATGCAGAAGTGAAAACTGAAGCACAGTCAAATTAAGTGACGTACTCAAGTTTGCATAGTTAAGGGATGGAGCCTTATTTCAAACTCCCAGGAAGCCTAACTCAATGATCAAAAACCATAAGCACTATACCTCCCTACCCATCACAGAACTGTAGGGCTTTATTTTCCTCATTTATGAAATGAAGAAGCTGGAGGAGACAGTTCTGCAGCACAATCCATTCCTGTGTTATGATCTATGAGCACAGCACAGAAATAGATTGTATCTAGGAAGGAAGGCCAGGACATCTGGACAGGGACAGATGTTTGAGAATGTCAGCTTCTAGCCACAGCCCAGAATGATCTGAAATACTGGGACAAGAAAGGCGCCCTGCTCTTATAAACCCATCTTATTACTCACAATCTTTCTTTCATGAATGTGCCAGCTTTGCACGTGCCGAATATGGAATGTGCTTGGCACAAAAAAATTGATGGCCTTTGCGATGCTTATTCTGAGAACTTGATCCTCTTGTTTTCAGAGATATGTTTGTGTTCTGAACATTAAATACAAAAAGGTGAAAGAACTCTAAGCATAAGAAATGCAAACAGAGAGAGTAAATATCCATCAAGAAAAAATATTTGTGTATATATTGACATAGTGGAGGGGTGAGAGCAGGGATTGCAAGGATCCAGGGACATCACAGAATACGCCGGAAAATCATAAATATGCCTCATGGGAATAGAAAAGTCATGAGAAATCGAAGCTTCTTTCAGGGGTCAGATGGTTTCTCATGATCCTTCCCCCATCTCTCTGCTATATGTTCCGCTCCCAAGTCCATATGAACTTTCAGCAACCTTTCATAAAGCTTGAAGGAAACAGGGCTGCCCCAGTTGGTGTCCAGACTGTTCAAATAAAAACTGAATAGCTGGGCCCTCTAGCAGAGGTGTGAGCAGGGCTAAAGGCACAAACAAGGGTGAGAGATACTCCCTGAAAGTAACAGCCAGAGGGGAAGCAGGGTTATCATGGATCATAACCACTGACACCAGTGGTGGAGAGAGTGCAGTGAAGTCATCACCATAAACATACTTCCTTGCCCATTTCATGTCTTTATCTATTTATCTAATATTTTCTTACTCTTTGTTCTCATTTGACCTTGCTTAAACTCTTCTAGTTTCTAAACTTCTGGTCAGTGTGCATGTGTGGCGCCGGAGTAATAGTTAAGATTTTATTCTAAGTATATGAGAAGAAATAGTCTAAATTTAAAAATTCTGTCAGCCATTTCATCATTTGTGAGATTATCAGACCCTGTCAGGTCAATTAGTTTTTGATAGACCATTTGCGGAGTGTGGTGTGCTGTGAACTGTGTCAGACTTTGAGGTCAAGAGGCAAGGGATGAAGTTTTAATCCCTTTTCCCTGACTTTCTGAACCTCAGATTCTCCTCTGTAAAATACAGAAAATAGCACTCTCAGGACTAGTAGGAGAATCAAATGATTCAAAGCGATGACATGTCCTGAAAAATAAAAAGTACCATGTAAATACAGGCGTCATGGTGTCCACATAGCCGTGAACCCAATGGAACCGATTTGAAAAACCTTTTAAGCAGAAAATTGGTGACAAAAATATAAGCCCAGTGAAAACCAGAGACTATTCTTGTGTATTCCTAAATCAAAAAAACAAGGTTGATTTTCCATATTCTGATCTTCAGCAACTTAGAAGGAAAAAAATTAATGAGGACAAAGGAGAGATAACTGCTATCATCCGACAAAGCGTCATATCCCATTATTGTGCAAGGAGTGAAAAAATGCTCACAGAAAAAACACTCAAAAGTAGTGAAAAACAGATTTTTGTGGCTTTAGGAATATCCAGCAATTAGGGTCATCTTCTGTCAAGCAAAGAGCACAATTTCCTCCCAACTACCCAAAAGGCACCATTTTATGTGGGCTGGGATAATGAATGTTTGTAATGATTACATTAAGTTATCACGGTAAGGTTAAATTATGTTTACTCAAGACAGCAGGGATACACATAATATATTCTAGAAAGATACTCATTTAAAATAGTTAAAAATGTAATGATATTGGGAGACTTAAGGAGTTATGTGGAAAACATTTCTCAGTAGCTGAAGTTGTGTTATACTATTTCACTGACTTATAATGTAGAATGTTGGACATGACAATTAGTCATTTGTCTGCCTTCCCAAGATGTGTGTATTTACAGAGTTGAGTCTGAAGTAACAGAAGCCTCCAAGCACTGGGCGTCCTGTTGTCTCACTTGGAGAAGTCTGGCTAACTTTGACTTTATGACTTGGGACTTTCAGTGGCATAACCAAGTTGCTGAGCCGTTTTATGACCTGTGTGCTTAATAACAATTGAACAAAGGGCTGGCTGTGTTCTAGGGTCTGACAATGGGCATGCCTATGAGAGTTCGTCTGTATTGTTCTGGTTCATTTGCACATTTATTAAATACTCACGAGTGCCTTACTCTATGCCAGACATAGAGTGTTAGGTCTGTGGTAGCCACTGGGGACACAGAAGTGAGTGTCAGGGTAACCTGAAGAAAACAGCAGTTTTATTTTCGGTGGGTCCATTACAGACTCTATCCCACACCCAAATTGCCACACACACTTCAAGAAGGTGAGAAGGTGGCACCCTAGGTTCTAGGCCTTCTTATATTCTATGTTTTAGGAAAGAACTAACAGAACACCTATATCCAGGGAGATAAAGGGCTAGGCTATGGACCAGGTGCCAAGAAGTGGCTGAATCTGTCCCAGGAACTGGCAGGACCAGATAAAGCGTATGGAAAGAGGTGACTTAAAGGAGCTGCTAATCTTGAGAAAAAGGTGACTAAAGCCCCTTGGCCAAATGAGGCATGGGGAAGGGTTCCGTGAATGGAGGAGTTTTTGTCTTTAGTAAGATCACTTTAAATTGGTTAATAAACTCAGCCATAAAAAAATAAACAAAATATTGCCATTTGTGACAACATGGATGGATCTTGAGAGCATCATGCTAAGTGAAATAAGTCAGATGGAAAAGGACAAGAACACATGATTTCACTCATAGGTGGTATATAAAACAAAACTCGACAAGCAAGCAGACTCAAAGATACAGACAACAGAATGGTGGTTAGCAGAGGGGAGGGCAGTGAGGGCAAAATGACGAGGGTACAGGAGGCCAAATATATGTTGATAGCAGGAAACTAGCCTTTGGGTGGTGAACACACAATGGCGCACACACACATTGTATTCCAAAGTTGTACACCTGCAACTTACAGTGTTATCAACTGATGTTACCCCCAATACATTTAATTAAAATAAAAAATCCACATACAGAAGATAACAATGGAGCAAACTCTAGCCACCTGTTACAATGCCCCAACAACCCAGGGGTCTCAAAACAGCAATGCCCCGCCCCTTTTTAAATCCAGTAATAATCCAATAAAAGCTCAACCCCCACCCCTCAATGCTGGTGTATCTCTCCCCACCATGCCCCTCTCCTTTCTTGGAGAGTGAATAAAAACTGTATTCTCTACCAAAAAAGAGATCCAGCGCTGACCGGTGTGGCTCAGTGGACTGGGCATCATCCTGCAAAGTGAAAGGTGGCTGGTCTGGTTCCTGGTGGGGCACATGCCTGGGCTGCAGGCTCGGTCCCCGGTGGGGGCCCACAAGAGGCAGCCGATCCATGCTTCTTCCCTACGTGGGTTTCTCTTCCCCTTTCTCCTCCCCTTCCCCTTTCTCCTCCCCTTCCCCTCTCTCTAAAAATGAATACATAAAATCTTTGAAATAAAAAAATCCAAATTGTGGCCTAAGAGGATTAGAGATAAAGCTCAGAGGACAAGGTTTCAAATCCTGATTATTAATAAACAGAAACAATTAAAAAATTAAAAAGATAAGCTTTTCAATAACTAGGTCAAAGAACTAAAAACAGAAACCACTCCCCATATTTCTGTGGTCTAAACATTGTGAGCCCATCTAACAGAACTGTGCAGTGTCAAGCAGGGCAGAATATTAGATAGGACTTGGACAATACTTAATTTAAACTTAAAACATAAAATAAAGTTATATCCATACATCTGATAGTTGCGCAGCAAATACGTGCACTTGAAATGAGTAGGTGATTAGGGGATAGATCCTGCCTTGGAGGACCTTGCAGTCCAGAAAGATAATTCCTGAAAAATGAAACTAATCTCTCTGTCAGAGTTTTTACCTGGAGATTTCTAATGTTCACTGTAAACCTGCAAGGTAGAGAATAGTCTGTATTTTATACTTAAAGGAACATACAGGATGATTTATTAATGAAAGTCTACATAAGTCATGACATACTGTGGATAAAATGTGTCAGTTCTTTTAAAAAGAAATGGCTGTCACTAGCTCTCAGTTTGAACTGTAACTTTAAGAAATAAAAGAAGTAAACCATTTCTGCCGTGCCCTAAAGTGGGATGCACAGCCCAGAGTGAGTTCTGAGAACAAGAAGGGATGAAGGTCACCACGTATGTCTTTCTTCCGTCACATGCCAAGTGTTATTGGCACAGTTGTGGGGACTCTAGTGTGCACAGGTGAATGCTTTAGCTTTAGAAATTTTCCAGTTATATTTTCAGAAAGGTGGAAGGATGACTTGGAGAGAACCCTTTCTCTAGTTTATAACATAGAAAGATACGATGTGAAATAATCAATGTGTTAAAAGGTATAGGCACCTTGATTCGTATTTACATATTGTTTTTCATCTTGAAGCAAGAGATCAAAGCTACCAGAGTGTCTCCCAGAGGAAGCAGAAACAAAAGGATAAGCTGGGAAGTGCCAGAAACCCCATTTATGAGATAAATGGAAATTAAAAGTAGCCAGAGGCCTTCCGTTTTTCAAAGCAGAACTGTGGTGAAATAGATCTCAGTGCTCCACAATGCTAGTGTTCCTCTGAACTGCAGGCATTCTTTGTACAACATTCCTGACATAAATTATCCTGCCTCTGCTTTAGCTCATCCTGTATTTTGTGAGATAAACTGATTATCAGGAAATATGTTGCCATAGAAATTCTACTCATAACTCTTGTTTCTAGAACATAATGTGTAATATCCACTTCCCCTTCTATATGGCAGCCCTCAAACAGTTTGGAGAGACCATGACCTATGCTTCCCCTCAAATGCTTTGGTTCGGGTTTCTTCAAACCTGTCACTGGCTTGTTCATTTCAGGACGTGTTGCCTTTTTCCGTTTCCTTCCTAAATCATGCATAAGGGGCTCAAGATATAATATTGATGCAGACACTGACCCGCAATGTCCACATCATTATGGATGAAATGAGACAGTCACACGGACTACCGAGTCCAGTGGAGGAAAAGGGACAGCATGGCTTTTCTCTCAAGGGGAGCAAAAGCCAAGGCCCTTGCCATGAGCGGCCTTTATTGGGTTTCTCTGCACTTTATAAGATGGCCCTCATTTACTATGCACAGGTTGCTTTAGGTGGTAAACTTTCACAGCAAACAAAGGAGCCAATGCACTAATCACATCACAGAAGGGGGATATTTGCAAATGAAAAGGCAAAACTCCTCTTTGGAAGGTTTAGCATGGATTTTAGAAAGTTACTTTGCAGTAAATGTTTGCCATTGGGGGCTGGGATCACGCCACACAGAATGGTCTCCTACATAATATAAGTAGAATTATTGCTTCTTTCATTTTTTATTTCCAAGTTATATATTGTTTTAAACATTAGATCATGAAAGTTAAAGTGATACAAATAAATACAAAGAAAATAACCATAACTCAGACAGCTTTTCTCCACCCAGAAATGACTAGTTTTTATATTTGATGGTCATTGTAGACATCTGTCCATATAGATATGCAATTGACTGCACCTATAAGTTATATCTTAAAATTTTCTACTTCTTTTCTCCTCTATTTTTTATTACAGCCATTCTGATCTCTGTGTAGTTGTTCTTCATTTGGTTTAGCCTCTTCAGTGCATATGTACCCTCTTCAGAATCTCTGATAATGGATCCTGTCCATATTTTAATAGGATTTTTTAAAAAATTTACTGTTGAGTTTTAGGATATCCGTATATTTTAGATATTAGTCCTTTTTTCTTTATGTGCTTTGCACATATTTTCTCCTCTCTATATCTTATCTTTTCATCTTCACATAGTATTTCACAGAGCAACAGTTTGAAAATTTATCAATTAAAGCTTTTATTTCACTGGTTTTTCATTTTATGAATCATCCTTTAGGTGTGAAGTCTAAGTCCTCTTTGCCTAGGCCTAAGTCAAGATGTCCCCCTATAGTTATTTCAAAAAGTTTTAGTTTTGTGTTTTACATTTAAGTCTGTGGTCCACTTTGAAATAATTTTTGTTCAAGGTGTGAGGTTTAAATTGAGTTATCTATGTGTTTCTGCCTGTGGATATACATTTGTTCATCCATTTATTGAAAAGGCTATCTTTCTTCCATGGATTTGTTATTTCAACTTTTTCAAAAATCAGTTAAACATTTTCTGGGTATGTTTGTTTCTGAGTTCTACATTCTGTTCCATTGTTCTATGTGTTTATTTCTCTGCTAATGGCACAGAGCTTGAGTAGCATAGTTATATAGTAGGTCTTAAAATCAGGTAGAATAATTCTTCTCATTTTTATTTTTCTTTGTCTAGATTGTTTTAGCTATTTCAGGACCTGTGTCTTACCATATGGAATTTTATACCACAAGGAATTTTAAAATAACCCCATCTCATTCTAGAAAGTATACTTGCTGCAATTTTGATAAGAATTGCATTAAACCTATAGATTAACTCAGGGAGAATAACTATCCTTAGTATGGTGAGTCTTCCATTCCATGAATACGGTATATCTTCAATATTTACTTATTTATTCATTCATTCATCACCATTTTTAAAAACAAAGCATGCACATTCCACAGTAGTTCTGTAAGTATATCCCTAAGTCTGCATTTTCTTGTACTTGCACACAGACAGTGTTAATACATAGAAATGTGATGGATATTAGTGTGTTGGTCTTCTTTCCCATGATATTACTGGAAGCACGTAATAAATCTATGCTCTTTTGTAGATTCCTTTGGATTTCCTATGTATAAAATCAGGTCATCGGCAAATCAGAACAGCTTTATTTCTGTCTTTCTAATCTGTAGGATGTTTGTTTTGTTCTGTTTCCCCCTGTTATGCTGGCTAGAACTTCCAGTACTCTCTTGAATCATAATGGTAAGAACAGAAATTCTTACCTTATTTCTCATCATAGGGGAAAGCATTTTGTTTTTCGTCAGTAAGTGTAATATTAGTTGTGGGCTAAATTACTTTTACTTGATGAAGAACAACTTCATCAAGTAGAAGTAATTTCCTCTATTCCCGACCTTTATCATCAATGAGGTACAAAAATTTTTGTACTATTTCTTTACTATCTTTTCATGGCTGCAGGATTAGTGGTAATATCCCCTGTGTCATTTCTGATACTTATTATCTATAACTTTTTTCTATTAATTTCCATTAAGCTTGCTAGAGATTTTTAATCCTTTTCAAAAAATTCTGCTTTTGGATTCATTGATTTTCTCTGTTGCTGTCCTATTTTCAATGTCATTAACCTCTGCTCTTTATTAATTCTCTTTTCTGCAAACTTTCAGTATTTTTTTTCCTTTTTTCCCTAATTTCTTTATGTAGGAACTTAGATTTACTTGAGACACTTCCTTATATCTAATATGAGCATTTAATGTTATAAATTTCCTTCTCAGCACTGCTTAAGATACATCTCGCATATTTTGATATGTTGCATTTTCATTTTTATTCAGTTATACATGCGTTTGGTGGACTTCTTCTTTGAACTGTGGGTTATTTTGAAGAGTATTGTTTAGAGATTTTCTTATTATCTCTCTGTAACTGGGTTCTAGTTTGATTTCATTGAGCCCAAAGAATACATTCAGTATGATTTCCAATTTTTAAATTTGTGAAGTGAGTTTTATGGACTAATATGTAATCTATCTTGATGCATATAACATAAGCACTTGAAAAATAATGTATACTCTGCTTTATTGCATGGATTTTTTTAGTATATACATGTCACTTAGATTGTGTTGGTTGATTGCATTGTTCAGATCTCCTACATATTTGCTGATCATCTGATTTGCTAAACGCAGGGCAGTGTTGAAGTCTCCAAATACAATTGAAGATTTATTGCTTTCTCCTTTCAGCTTCATTGGTTTGTACTTCATGTATTTGGAGGCTCAGTCATTTAGTGTCTATACATTTAGGGCCATTATATCTTCTTGGTTGGTCGATTATTTTATTATTGTATTTGTCTCTAATAAATTTCTTTGTTCTAAAGTCTACTTTATCATCTATTAATATAGCCATTTGTGTATGTTTGGTTAATGTTTGTGTATCTTTTTATTTTGAATTTGAATTAAGTTTTTCATACCCACTCACAGTAGTAAATTTTGAATTTGGGTTTCTTGTTTGTAGCATATAGTTGGGTCAATTTATTTAACTTCACAATGCCAATCTCTTTCTTTTTATTGGTATATATTTAGACTATTTACATTTAAGGTAATCATTGATATGTTAGTATGAAATATATTTATATGTTTAGATCCATTTTATTATTTGCCTTCTGCTTGTTTCTTCTCATTGGGTTTCCTCTGTTTCTCTCCTTTTTTTCTTTTTGTGAGTTACTGGAATATTCTTTTAGAATTTCATCTTTAGTTTTAGTGTTTTTGAGTATGTATCTTTATATAGGTTTCATAGTGGTGGTTCTTGGTATTACACCATCATACACACACATACACATATGTACATATGATGATGTGATATATATATATATCACACCATCATATATATATCATATAGTAGAATATATCAGTTTATTCTACTCTATAGAGGTTAACAATTTTCCACTTTAAGCAAAGGGTAGAAACTTCTTAGTAGACTGTGTCTTTCTAGGAATGTATTTCATTTCAGTTGTCTAATTTGTTGTTATATATTATTCATAGTATTGCTTTATAATATTTTTTATATTTGTAAGATCAGTAGTAATGATGTCTCTTTCATGTTTTTAAGATTTTATTTATTTATCTTTAGAGGGGAAGGGAAGGAGAGAGGGAGAGAAATATCAATGTATGGTTGCCTCTCATGTGTCCCCTGCTGGGAACTGGCCTGCAACCCAGGCATGTGCCCTGACTGGGAATCGAACTGCATTTGTTTAGTTTACAGGCTTGAGCTGAATCCACTGAGCTACACCAGCCAGGGCTCTCTTTCATTTTTTAATACAGTAACTGTAATCTTCTTTCTTCTTCTCTTGGTCAATATAGCCAAAGATGTATTAGTTTCCTCAGGCCACCATAATACCACCACAGATGGGTGGCCAAAAACAACAGAAATTTATTCCATTATAGCTGTGGAAGCCAGAAGTCTGAAATGAGTGTGTTGATAGGGCACGTTCCCTCTGGATTCTCTAGGGAAGAATTTCTACCATGTCTAGATTCTGATACTGCGGCAATTGTTGGTATTTCCTTTGCCTTTCTCACATTGCTTCTCTATATCTGTGTTAAATATCCCTCTGCCTGTATTCCATAAGGACACATGTGATGTCATTTTGGCCACACCTCAGGTAATTTCACATAAGCTCTTTACTATGTAAAGTATCGATCACATGCTTCAGAGATTGACAAGGATATCAGGTTGGGGGATGAAGAATAATTTTTCAGCTATCACAAAAGTTATAAATTGTGTTCATATTCTCGAAGAACCAGCTTTAGGTTTTCTAGTCTTGATTAATCTCTGATCTAATCTTTATTATTTCTTTATATGTGTTTTTTTTAGGTTATTTTCTCTTTTTTCTTTCAATGTCTTAAGGTGGACGATTATATTATTGACTTGAGATCATTCTTCATTTTTAATGTAGGCATTTATAGCTATAAATTTCTCTATCAACTCTAAGTTAGGTGAATGCCACAACTTTGGTATGTTGTATCTTTGTTTTCATTTATCTCAAACTATTTTAGGACTTCCATTTTTGTTTCTCCTTTTACCCATTTGGGAATTTTTTATATTTGTAGTTTCCAAGTTTCTCTCTGCTGTTCATTTCTAATTTTGTTCCATTGTCATTGGAAAAGACACTTGTATTATGTCTATCCTTTCAAATGTATGGAGGTTTGCTTTATGGCTTAGCATGTAGAGAATGTTCTGCACCATGGAGAATGTTCCATGTGCACTTGAGAAGGATATCTATTCTGCTGTTCTTGAGTGCAGTGTACCATAGATGTCTGTTAGGTCTAGTTGCTTTATTGTATTACTCAAGACTTCTGTTTATTGATTTTTGCCTAATTGATCTACCTAGTATTGAAAGTGGGGTATTGAATCTCCAATTATTATTGTTGAATTATCCATTTTCCCCTTTATTTCTGTTGATTTCACTTCAAATTTGGTGTTTTTATTAGGTGCACAAGTGTTTATAATTATTACATTTTTCTGATTTTTAAATCATTTTATGATTATAAAATATCTTTCTTTATCTGTCAGCATCTTGTGGGGTTAAAGTTTATGCTCCCTGATATTGTTGTAGCCACTCAGTCTTTCAAGTAACTGCTGTTTCCATGATATATTTTTCTACTTTTAATTTGTATGTTCAAATTCAAAGTGTATCTTTTATAGACAGCATTGATTTGGGTTTTGTTTTTATAATCCAATCTGACAGTCTATTCACATTTAATGTTATTATTTAAATCTGCAATTTTTATTTTGTATTCTATATATCTCATATCTGTTTTTTGTACCTCCACCCTTCTTCTACTGTTTCTTTTTGGATTATGTGAATATTTCCTACCGTAGCATTTTAACTAATTTAGTGATTTTTTTCAGTATATTTTCTGAGTTATTTTCTTAGTGGTTGTTCTAGTGCTTACTGTATACATCTTAAATTTTCAGAATTAGCTTTAGATTTATACAAATTTAATTGTGGTGAGCTATAGAAATATTACTCCTATGTAGATTCATTCTCCCTTTTTGTGGCATTATTTGTATACATGTTTTATCTCTATGTGTTACAAACTCAACATGCCATTGCTATAATTATTATTTTATATAATTGAGAGAAGAATAGAGAGCAAGTACATATGTGTAGTTTTTGTTTTATTAGACTTCTTTTTTGGCATATTGTCAAATACATTACATTTCTATATGTTATGGGTTAAGTGATATATAGTATCCATATCGTTTTGTATAGTTGTTTTTTAAATCAATTAAGAGTAAATGAGAAAAATATGCATTTATACTCTTTTGCAATTACATAATCATTTTACTAGTTCTCTTTTCTTTTTCATTTGAATTCAAATACTGTCTGGGATCACTTGCTTTCACCTGAACAACTCCTTTAATATTTGTTGTCAGCCTGGATAAACCTAAAGGGTATTAGGTTAAGTGAAATAAGTCAGTCAGGAAAAGATAAATATCAAGTGATTTTACTTACATGTGGAATCTAAAGAACAATATAAATAAACAAACAAACAAATCAGAAAGAGACTCAGAAATACAGACAACAGACTGATGGTTGTCAGAAGAGTGGGGGGTTGGGAGACTGGGTGAGAAAGGTGAAGGGATTGAGGAACACAAATTGATAGTTACTACAAAATAGTCATGGAGGTGTGAAGTACAGCATTGGAAATATAATCAGTAATATTGCACTATGTATGGTGCCAGTTGACGACTGGAAATATCAGGGAGGAACACTTTATAAAGTATTGTGTATGATTTTCCAACCAATATGCTGTATACTTAAAACTAATACAAAAGAATATTGAAAAATAGTCCTTATATGTTGTCTGCTAGCAACAGATTTTCTCAGTTTTTTTTTTTAATTTTTGTGAAATGTGTTTATTTCGCCTTTTAATTTCAAGGTAGCTTTTATTATATAGGATTTTTTGGTGACTGTTTTCTTTGAGCACTTATAATATGTTATGCCACTGCCTTCTGGATTTCATTATTCTGTTAAAGATCAGCTGTTAATCTTATATGAGTTCCCATGCAAGTCATGAGTTTCTTTTCTCTTGCTATTTTTCAAAAAATTTCCCTTTGTTTTTTCTTTCAACATTTTTACTATGAAGGGTCTTTTGCAGATCTCTTTGTAGTTGACCTACTTGAAATTTTTAAGCTTCTTGGATCTGTATCTTGATGGTTTTCAACAAATTTTGGAAATTTTCAGCAATTATTTATTGGAATATTTTGTCTTCCCTTTTCTCTCCTCTCCTTCTGGCATTCCTGTTAAATTATGTTTCTGTTCTTAATTGAGCCCCACATTTCCTGTGGCACTGTTCATTTTTCTCAATTCTTTTTTTGGATTACATAATCTCTATTGATCTATCTTCAAATTTACTAACTATTTCTTCTGTCATTTCAAATCTAATCTGAAACTCTTCTAGAGAATATTTCATTTTATTTATTGTGATTTATGACTCCACAATGTCTATATGGTTCTTTTAAAAAAATAACTTCTAACTTTTCATTATTGTTCTCTGTTTGGTGTGATGGTGTTTACATACCTTCCTTTATTTTTAATCACAGTTTCCTTTAGTTCTTTGGACATGTTTATTGTGGCTACTTTTAAGGCTTATCTGTTAAATCTGACAACTGGTTATTCTCACAGTTTTTGTGCCTTCTTTTTCTTTCTATTTTTTTCTCTTATGACCTGTGCATCATATCTCCCTGCTTCTTTGCATGTCTCCTATTTTATTGGAAACTGAACACTTTAGATAATATATTGTAGCCAGTCTGGATACTGGTCTCCCACTCTGGGGCTTGCTTTTATTACTTGCTTGTTTATCTATTTAGTGACTGGCTAGATTATTTTAGTGAATTTCTATCTCTCACATAATGTTAAGTCTCTAATGTTGCTCCTCTGGGTGTGGAGCCTTTGGTTTGACCACAGTCACCCTGAGATGACAGCGGTTTGGGCAGGGCTTTCCATCAATGTGTGAATCCTTGAATACACCCAGTTGCGAGGCTCTATCAATTGCTGGCTGTTTCTTCTAATATTTTCATTAATGTCTAAAGCACCAATTGCTTTACAAATCAAATTTCAGCTCCCTTAAGGGGGTAATTCCTGAGGTCGGTTTATGAGATTTGTTCTGACCCTAGAAAGGTTCTTCTCAGCTGTCTCTTTCTGCCATTCTCTCTGGCAAGCAATACAGCCTGTTTAATCTCCAATTAATCTACTAATTTCCTTTCAATTACTTTTCATCACAACACTACTTTTTTCTAGAGCCCCTTTAGGCATGAACTTCTCCACATTCTATTGCAAATGAAGTCAGTTGCTTTAAGAAGAGATTATATGTTTCTTTTTCAGGGCTGCTTCTCCTCCTGGGCAAAATCTGTGAGCCTCAGCTCTGGAGCTCAAAGTGGGAGAACAACAGCATTTTTCTGAATGAAAACTCTGCTCTTAGAACTGAGTGCATGGGGTGCATGGGGTGAAATAGGCAGTAGCCCTAATTCTTTAGGGCTTAGTTCTTACAGCATGGAGGCACGGCCTTACAAGCTGGGGTGAGGCCCACCGTACTCAGTATTCTCAACAGGACCATGCTCAAGACAGAGCCACCATCCCACAAGTTGATCCTGGGCAGAAGAAGGAAACTCCCTTTCTCATCTTCATCGCTTCAGAATTTAGATTCAGCAACAGGTAGTTTGTAGCCTTAGCAATAGGTAGTTGGTCTAGGATGAAAAATACTAATGTTCTGCCCCTTGACCTGTGTGTCCCATGAAAGACAATCCTATCTGGGAGCTGAAATGACAGGGAGCCTTGTGTTCTTGTCTAAACCAAGTTTGCATTGGGGTTTCTGTCTTGATGAGCTGCAAGAGGAAAAGGAGAGAGCAGACTGTGGTTCCAACACCACAGACTTCGGCTATCCCTACCACATTTTAGATTTTCTTGAATAAATGATTTCTCATGCTCCATTTACAATTAGGACCATTTCCAGAGAGAGTAAATGATATTTTAAAATAATTTTCACCAGTTTCTTTGCAAAGCATGTACACAAAGGTCCTCTGTGCATCATTCCAGAGGCAGAACCAGCTTCAATAATGTTAACATGGCTTTCTTCATTCCTGACTTCTTCATTTTGCTTTATGCCTTGGTTGGCTACATGTGTTCACTAAGTTGTGTTTTTTTTTCCAAAAAGTTAATGTGCTTTCTCTGACCATTTTCGTGATAAAAAATATCTGACTTTTGTATTTGTACTTGAATAAGATTAGCCACTTAAAATATTCTTGCTGCTTACTTTTGTTTTCCTTAGAACTTTATAGACCTCCTTCTATTGTCTTTCAACATGAAGGATGTTATGGAAAAGTCTGGAACTTGTTTTTTCTCTTTATACTTTGAAGTAACTATTTGTCTCCTGCAAACTTTTTTTTCCTGAACATTAAGTAACTTATTGAGAATATATGTTAAACTTTATTTTACGTCCTAGTGTATGTTTTATCCTTTCAAGGTACAGATTCTTTTTTTTCCTTATTTAAGAGAACATTTCTGATCTGGTCTAGGAATACATTTGTTTCTATCCCATTTATTGTATCGTTTAATTACAAGATACCAGTTATCCATATTGGATTACCTATATCCTTTACGTCTATAATTTTTAAATATTAATTTGAATATTTTAAAAATTTTAGTTGAGATATAATTAACATTTGACTTTTATTTTTTGTGGTTCACCCTGGTCATTTCAAAACTCTAATCTGTTCTTTTTTTCTCTATTTTTGGATATCTGATAGTGTTTTGATTCTCTGTCTTTTTGCCTAACTTGGCATTCTCCATATTCATTTTAAAAAATGTATTGCCTTACCTTTTTGAGCTGATGTTTTACTCTTTTGAAGTCCTTATTGGTTTCTAAGCACAAAGCAGCTTTCTAGATTTTGCTACTCTTTCTTTGATTGTATTTGTTTTCTAAATTTGTTTTCTTTGACTGACTTTGAGTTTATTTCCTTATCTTCTTTTGTTTGCTTCTTTTTTAAAAAACATCAAATAATTGTGATGCTTTCTTGCTTTCATTTTTTTCTCAACTTTATACCCTCAATTTTATTTAGACTTGCTACTCACATTGTGGTCTTCAAACCAGAGACATTGGTATTACCAATGTAGGCTTATGATTCTTTATTAGACATAAAGAATCAAAAAACCCACCCAGGACCTACTCGATCAGAATCTGCATTTTAACAATACTCCCAGGTGGTTCTTATGCACATTAATGTTTGAGAGACACTGCTAAAACTTTACTATACATTGAAGTAACCTGGGGAAGTTTAAAGACTACTAATGTCTGAGATTCTGATTTAATCTATATAGGTATGGCCTAGACATGAGAGTTATTTTAAAATGCAGTGAACTGTGAGAACCACTGACCTAGATCTTCCATCTACTTCCGATACTGTGTAGGTTATTTCTTTTTGTATTTTTTCTCAATTTATTTAGTCATCTATCATTCTCATTCTTCCTTCTTCTGTATACACCTAACAAACTGATACTGCCTTTTATTTACCCTGTAATCTGAGAGTATTAAGGGGATGGAGATGGAAGGGAAGGAGAGATAATTCAGCTATGAATGGTAGAACTGGGTTAGCTCTTTCTTCTGAGATCCAATTGAATGTATAACTTCATCACTCAAGGATGGATTCTAATTCTTATGTATTTCATCTTTGAAAATGGTAATGACTTAAGACAATTCCATTGGAATGCTGGGACTTTCACTCTTAAGGATAAAGAGACCTGTACTCATCTGAGGACACCTATACATCTTCTAAGCCAGCTTCTTTCTATGTTGTAGGAAGATAGTGAACAATTCTTAATATTTGTTGACTTACATTCTTTTTTTAGTACTACTTTGGTGGCTTGATGGTGGGATGAGGAGTTATATTAAGACGTATCATAACAGAAGTTTTACTTTCCTTTTTTAATATTTAAGGCTCAAAGTTTACCAGCACTCAATTCTTTTATTGATGATGAATTTTTATTTTTTCTTTCATTTTATTAGAGAATTGACTAGAGATGCTCTGCTTAATTTTGAAATTAATTTAGGTGTTATGTGATTATTCATGCAATCTAAATTTGCATTTATATTTTGAGCAAATACACTTGGCATTTGGGGGTATGCATTAGGCTGTAAACTGAGTCTCCAGTCAGAACATCTTTTTTTTGTTGTTGTTGTACTCTTGAAACCTGTATGGTTTTACTAACCAATGTCACCCCAATAAATTCAATAAAAAGAGAAAATTGCTTCCTGTCTAATATTGCCAGATTAAAGAAAGTTGAACCACTGTTCAGCCTTCTCTAAATCCACTGGGCTCTGATGTTACACCGTCTAGATTACTTCATCTTGCCAATAAACAGATAATAAAATATTTTGTCCAAAGCCTACTGCAGTCAAGGTTCTGTATGCAATTAGTACAGCAGTCTCCAAATCTACTTATGCTAGTAACTGAAAAATCATTCCTTTGGTGTGATTATGCATGGTGAACCCATACTAGCTGTTGGTATACCTTTCATTCTGGTTTAATAATCATGTACAGAACTTTACTAGAAATCAACACTATACTGCTTGGTCTCTATATTTCTTTTTTAATATATTTTATCAACTATGCTATTACACTTGTCCCATTTTCCCCCTTCACTCCCCTCCACCCTGCTTACCCCCTCCCACCCACATTTCCCCCTTTAGTTCATGTCCACGTGTCATACTTACAAGTTTTTTGGCTTCTACATTTCCCATACTATTCTTACCCTCCCCCTG
>PVKM010002844.1:19667-61758 GCA_004027735.1 Carollia perspicillata
GTCTATTTTCTACCTACCATCTATGCTACTTATTTTCTGTACCTTTTCCCCCTCTCTCCCCCTCCCACTCCCCTGTTGCTAACCCTCCACGTGATCTCCATTTCTGTGGTCTGTTCCTGTTCTAGTTGCTTGCTTAGTTTGTTTTTGTTTTTGTTTTTGTTTTAGGTGTGGTTGTTAATAATTGTGAGTTTGCTGTCATTTTACTATATCAATCTTTCTCCCTATTTGAAATGGGACCCTCACTCTAATTAGAGATTACTGAAATGATTTCCTGGAGATTGCTGATTATGTTTCTGAGATCATTTCTGAATATCCTTTTGGTACCCTGGGCAGTAATTTCTCTTGATCTGATAAGCTGAACTAATTCAAACTGTTGGCTGTTCTTTCCTCATCTTTACTTCCTACCCTGGGCTTGGATTCTCTGTTTTTTTTCACAAAAACAATTATTGGTGTTATGTGGCTGTTCTATTACAGTTATCCCAATTTCCTCCTGTTGTTCTCCCCTGTGCCGCTCACCCCCAGCCCCCACAGTCAATCCTCATCTTGTTGTCCATGTCCATGGGTCATTTATACCTGCTCCTTAACTAGGCCTTCCCTTTTTTTTTGACACTTGCCCTACCCTCATCTTCCCTCTGGTCGCTATCAGTCTGCTCCTTGTCTCCATGCCTCTGGTTCTACTTTGCTCATGTGTTTTGTTCACTAAGTTCCTCTTATAGGGGAGATCATATAGTATCTGACTTCCACTGTCTGGCCAGTTTTACTTAGCATAATACTCTCCATCTTCATACATGCTGTTGCAAAAGATAGGTGTTCCTTCTTTCTTTATGCTGCATAATATTCCATTGCATAAATGTACCTTAGTTTTTTGATCCACTCATTTATTGATAGGCACTTGGGCTGTTTCCAGCACTTGGCTTTTATAAATAACACTGCTATTAACACTGGGGCGCATAGGTTCTTCTGAATTGGTGTTTCCGAATTCTTAGGGTATAATCCCAGCAGTGGAATTACTGGGTCAAAAGGCAGTTCGATTTTTAGTTTCCTGAGGAAATTCCATGCTGTGGAAAACACAGTGACTGCACCAGTCTGCATTCCCACCAACAGTGCACTAGGATTCCCTTTTCTCTGCATCCTCTCCAACACTTGTTTGTTGATTTGTTTATGATGGCCATTCTGTCCAGTGTAAGATGGTATCTCATTGTGGTTTTAATTTGCATCTCACTGATGGGTAGCGATGTTGAGGATCCTTTCATATGCCTATGGGCACTCTGTATGTCCTCCCTGAAGAAGTATCTGTTCAGGTAATTTGCTCATTTTTTAAATCTGATCGTTTATCTTCCTGGTATTTAATCATATGAATTCTTCATATACTTTGGAGATCAAACCCTTGCCTGAGGTATCATTGGCAAATATGTTTTCCCACATGGTTGGTTCCCTTTTCATTTTGATCATATGTTTTCTTTAGCTGTGCAGAAGCTCCTTAATTTGGTGAAGTCCCATTTGTTTATTTTTTCCTTTATTTCTCTTGCCTAGAGAATATATCAGTGAAAATATGCTGCCTGGGATATCTGAAATTTTACTGGCTATATTTTCTTCTAGGACTTTTATGGTGCCACAACTTATTTTTAAGTTTTTATGCACTTTCAGTTTGTTCTGGAGTCTGGTGTAAGTTGGTGGTCTAGTTTCTTTCTTTTTTCTTTTTCTTTTTTTTTTTTTTGCAAATACCATCCTAGTTCTCCCAACACCATTTATTGAAGAAGCTCTTTTTATCCCATTTTATGCTCCTTTCCCCTTTGTCAAATGTTAATTGACCATAGAGACTTGGGTTCATTTCTGTGCTCTCCATTCTGTTCCACTGGTCTGTGTGTCTGTTCTTAGGCCAGCACCAGATTGTTTTGATTAGAGTAGCCTTATCATATAGTTGGATACCAAGTATTGTGATCCCTCCTGTGTTCTTCCTTCTAAAGATTGCTGAGGCTATTCAGGGTCATTTTTGGTTCTATATACATTTTTGAAATACTTGTTCTAAATTTGTGAAATATGTCATTGGTATTTTAATAGGGATTGCAATGAATCTGTACATTTATTGGGAAATATGGACATTTTAATGATGTTTGTTATTTCAATCCATGAGCATGGTATATGCTTCCATTTATTTCTATCTCCTTTAATTTCATTCCTCGGTGTTTGCTAGTTTTCCAAGTACAGGTCTTTTACCTCCTTGGTTACATTTATTACTGGGTACTTTATTTTTCTCATTGCTATAGTAAATGAGATATTTTCCCTAGTTTCCATTTCTGATATTTCATTGTTGATGTACAAAAATGCCTTTGATTTCTGAATATTGACTTTGTATCCCGCTGTTTTGCCAAATTCACTTATTAGGTCAAGTATTGTTTTGGTGGAGGCTATAGGGTTTTCTGTGTACACTATCATGTCATCTGCAAATGATGACAGTTTTACTTCCCATTTTCCAATGTAGATGCCTTTATTTCTTTTTCTTGTCTGATCACTGTGACTAGAACTTCTAATACTATGTTGAATAAAAGTGGTAAAAGCAGAAACCCTTGTCTTGTTCCCGACCTTAGAGGGAAAGCTTTTAGGTTTTGCTCATTGAGTATGATGTTGGTTGCAGGTTCCTCAAATGTGGTCTTTATCAGGTTGAGGAATGTTCTCTCTATTTCCACTCTGCTGAGCGTTTTTATCATAAATCAGTACTGTACTTTCAAATACATTTTCCTCTTCTGTTGATATGATCATGTGATTTGATTTTATATTGATCATTTATATTTGATTTTAGAAATTTTCTCCATTGTGCTATTATTACCAATGCTTTAATTTTTTTAAAAATCTCATTGTTAGTTTGTTCAAGCAATGTAGGTCATTTTTCAATATTATAAATATTGTGAAACTGTGTGTATACACTATAACACATATAAAAAAGTATTTTCTTTCAAATAAGAGTACCTACATATTCAGGGGTGTTCGTATTACTACTTTTGTGAATGGAAGGGATGAGATCTTATCAAACATAAATATATATGATTTAGAATTTAAATAACAATGTAGTTAATTATTTAAAAAAGTTAACAGTTAAAAACAGAGCTCAAATTAAGGTAAAGACCTAAATACCCTACTCTTAAAAAATGAAATGAGTTTTATCACAGATTAAATTCATATATTAATATACAATAAGTTGAATTGTTTTAATTCACTGTACATTAATTCAAGAGCTTTTTAACTTTATCTTAATCCCACTTACCCTAGTTTTTAATTATACAAAGGTAATATTTTATTGAGTTGTAAGCTTTCAGTAAAGTTTTTCTTGGTTAACCAGGGTTTACAAACTGAATACCTAATGAGTAAAGGTTCAGCAATGTGTCTAGGGTTACTGACAAGATTTGTGGACACAGAGGACACTGAAATCTGAATCACTTCATTAATTTCATGGTCAATCCGTCACCTTGTTTTAATGCTGTTTTGCAAGAGTAGCAAATTAAAGGAATCTTTGTTAAATATAAACTCAGGCTCTATTTTCTTTAAAAGTCTCCAAAGATTATCAAAATGTATATAATTCATTTACACATTTTATTTATTTTATTTTTACAAAATAAGTCTGAGGTCACTTGAAATTTGTTTGAATCTATGAATTAATCTCTAGAGAATTAACATCATAAAAATATTGAGTCTTCTAATTTAAGAACATCATATAGCTTTATTTATTTAGATTTTTATTTCTGTCAAAAATGGTTCATAGTTTACAAAAGAGAGATTCTGAGTATCTTTCATTAGATTTATTCCTAGGTATTTGATTTTGTTGATACATTTTGAATACTATTTTTACATTTTTATCAACTAGTTGTTGTGCCATTATGTAGATTGTAATTAATACTTGTTTGTCGGTCTTCTCTCCTATGAGTTGGGTAAGTTCACTAGCACTGATAATTATCACAGATTTTTTTTTTTAGAATTTTCTATGTAAACAATAACACCATTTAAGTTGAAAGGGTTTTATTTTTTTTTATTCCATCTTTACACCTTTTATTTATTTTCTTATTGCACTAAGTCCTATGGTACAAATTTTAATAGAAATGGTGAGAGAAGTTATCTTTGCCTTCTTCCCAATCATAGAGAGAAATAGTTCAGTGTTGCATCAGTAAGTTTGATATAAACAATATGTAACTCACCACCTAGACCCATTAATCAGCCTTTTACTATATTTGCTTAATCACAAACTAGCGAGCAACCTATTTATATATGTATGCATCAAGCTATATCTTTTTAAAATATATGTTTGAAAATGAGTTGCAACATCCACTCACCTCACCTATAAATGACTAAATGTGCATATCATTAACTATGGTTCATTGCTTCTTTATATTTCTTGTTGTTGTTTGATATAAAATGTATGTTTAACAAAACACACAAATCTGAATTGTATCATTTCTTTTTTTGACAAACCTGTGTAACCCAACTTCTACTGTGGAAGACAAAATGCACTGGATGATTGAGATTATGTTATTCAGGCTATTGCAATAGGGGAAGCATTCATTAATGAGGACTGCCTCAAAGAAGGCGATGTGGCTTAGTGTTTTACAGAGGTAGGTCAACAAGGGAATCATACACAAGTCTTATGGAAGTCCTGAAGAAGGATGGAGGTGGGTCTTATCTGGGAATGCGAAAGGGCAGAGCAGTAATTGGCAGTCATGTAGTCATTAGCTTTTGCCAGGTGAACAATTGGGTGGAGGAATTTCTTAATCATCTTTTTTGGGAGGAATATAGGGCTCAAATAGATCCAACATTGTCAGTCTTCATTTTTGTTTAAGAAGGCCAATATGTTTTTCTGTATGCTCAAGAAATATAAATAAACATCCTGAGTGGGACAAAGAAGTATTTAAAAAATAGTCCCTCAAGGACTTTTGTCACCGTCATTTCTGTATAATCAGTTATGTCATATTTTGAGAATTGGTGGCAAAGGTTAGATGTTTTAAAGTCCTAGAGATCACCCTGACTGGTGTGGCTCAGTTGGTTATGTCATCCCATACACCAAAAGGACGGGGATTCAATTTCCAGTCAAGGCACATACCTCAATTGTGGGTTTGGTTCCCAGTAGGGGCACATACAGGAGGCAACCAATTGATGTTTCTCTCTCATATTGATATTTCTGTCTCTTCTCTATCTGTCTCTCTCTTTCTGTCTCCCTTTCTCTCTCTTTAAAATCGAAAAATATATTTAAAAATTAAAAAAAACAAAGTCTCAGAAATCAAGTATTATGAAAGATAAACACCTGAAATGAAAAGGAGAAAATATTAATATAAAAAGTTGTATTAAAGTAAAGGGCCAGGCATGGATCCTTGAGGGTAATCAGTCCAGTGGATTCAAAAAGGTGAGTGGAGGATAACCTTAGGTTGTACAGCACACTCATTGAGCTTCTTGAACTTCTCCAACTGTGTGGTGATGCTGTTGGTGCTGTTAGCCACATTCTTATATAGAAGCATATATGTATGACCCACATATTTTTCCATGCTTTCTTCCTAAGGAGAATTTTGTCCTGTGCATGATTTTCCATGATTGTGTGGCTTTTAGCACTTGTGCCAGGTCACCTGGCGTCAGCTTGCCAGACTTCATCAAATCTTGAGTACCAGGATCAGCTGCCAGGCACTCTAGAACCCAGTAAGGGATCTGGACAGTTTGATTGTAGGTCTCGGGGATGCCAAGTCAGGTGGGAGGGAAAATTACTGAAAAGTCAGTTTGAAGAATTATAGCCAGATAGTGAACAAACTGGAAGCATGGAACATTTGGTAAGAATTGTTATTTTGTACAAGTAGGAGAATCCAGCCCAATTTACATCTAAGTACCAAAACTATTTTTCCCCACAGATAGAGAGGAAGTCCATTAAATCTCTACCAGACAAGACAGAGCTTGCATATTCCATCAGTTACCTGAAATTTATGAAGAGTTGCAAAATAGCTCAAAGACATTGAATAGGATTAGATGCTGATGACCACGAGAGTGTGCTATAGATGATGAGTAGTTTTCTATTGAAGCACAACTCTCGACAGTCACCCTTCTCTTGGTTAAAAACAATCTTAAAAATAATATTCTTGGTCATGGAAAAAGGTGGTCACATTAGATTTTGTCTGATTACTGACACAGATGTAGGAAAAATGGTATTTACTATATAGACCTAAATTAGCCTTGCTATAAGTTTTCATAAGAAATCTCATACTGGACTTTTTTAAAATTTTTAAATCATTTTTTAATTGTTATTCTATTACAGTTTTCCCAATTTCCCCCCCTTTGCCATCCTCCACCCATCCCACCCCCTGCTCCCACAGTCAATCCCCACACTGTTGTGCATGACCATGGGTCATTCATACATGTTCTTTGTTTAGTCCCTTCCCCTTCTTTCCACCA
This sequence comes from Carollia perspicillata, assembly GCA_004027735.1. NCBI lineage: Eukaryota > Metazoa > Chordata > Mammalia > Chiroptera > Phyllostomidae > Carollia > Carollia perspicillata. The sequence goes on from PVKM010002844.1 coordinate 26,085, forward strand.
TTAACCCCTCTCCCCTTCCCTCTGGTCACTTTCAGTCTGTTCCATGTTTCCATGCCTCTGGTTCTATTTTGTTCATTAGTTTATTTTGTTCATTAGATTCCTCTTATAGCCTCTGCAAAATAACAGGCGAAGCAAAGAACTCACCACCTGAATTCACTCACAACACCTATTAATTTAGGTGAATTCTTCTTCTCTCAAGGTCCCCACTAAGATTTCTGAGCCTGCCGAACCATGACCTTCCTTATTCCCGTTGTGAGGTTGGGAACCTTGTGAATTTATTTTTATATGTACCATTGTTTGTTCACTAGTTTTTGAAGCACCGTTTGCTGTGAATCTTACAGTGAATTCTAAGAGAGTATGTGCCCTTAGTTTCACATTCCATTTCCTATTTTAATGTCTCAAGAGTGAGCTAACCCTTCCCAAGTAGGACTCCTCTTTTGTCCTGCCTTAAAAATAGTGCCGCAAGTCTCCGTCTAGTACTTACAGTGCCCAAGCCTGTTGCCCAGACAACGACATCTGTACTCTTCCCCCATAACATTAATTTTCATAGAGATTTCCTGGGTTGGGGTACTTATAACATGGTAAGAGAATGTGAGAAGGAATAGATGTCAATAGTCTGTATTGCCCACCTTAAGTAAAAGTCTTTCTGAGTGCTAATAGTTATATAGAGGGCAAACATCTTTACTTAAATGATAGCATTGAGAATAACACTGACTCAAGATAGATCATTCGTATTTGTTCATTTGTAGACTTGAGCCAGAATTCTGTCCTCAGCCAGAAAATATATTACTCTCCACATCAAAAAAATAATCCTGCTATACTTTCAAAGCACTTAGCAACCTTTTATTTGTCCTTCAGGTGTAAATTAGTGAATGTTATTTTTTTTCTAATCACGGTTGCTATCATGATGTATGAACTGGAAAAGCTAATTGAATAGCAAAAAATCTTTGCATGAAATAACTGTTTCAGTCCGTTCTGGTTTACCGTATCATGGCAGCATTTATGAAATTCTCAAAGACTGCAACTGATTATTTGGAATGTAATAATTGACTGTTAGTGGGAAAGAAATAATATCCATGGTGGGGGAAAGGGGAACCTCTGTCAGTGGCTATTCTACCTGCTGTTTTCTCACAGTCGGAGCATCTCTTTGGTATGGGAGGGAGGGCAGCTGAAATGGACTGACCCCTTTGTAGAGCTGGGGATGTGGACCGCAGGCTTCAGAGAAACATAGCCCATGCTGAGCAGCCCACAAAGCCCCCATTATTGCTGTGTGGGCAACCCTGTTTGCATCTCATTGAAAACGTTGTCTAGCACATCAACATAAGCAATTAAAAAATAAAAGAGGGAAAACATCCGCCTGCTTGTTTAAGATGTTCAACAAAAGAAGGGAAGCTAAAGATTTGAGAGGAAAGGGAAAGTCTGTCGTATCAAACTTCCATGCTCACCCTCCTACTGAAACTGGCCTGTAAAGCTACTTTTTAAAAGGACTTTAAAATAAGAGAAACAAAAAAAACAAAACAAAACAAAAAACCTGAAAGAAGCTTTCATGTGTGCCAAAGTGTGGGTTCATTAACCTGTATATAAAGAAATGAAGTTTTGATTCACTTCTCATCATATTTATTTTGAAATAAATTGGGTACAGTGTATTTAATTTTTGAGGATGTTCCTCTAGGGCATGAGTCTTATTTATGAGCTCAATAAATACATACTACTGAATCTGGATTGACAGAGAAATAGAAACATAAAGCTCAGAAAAATTGAAAAGGAATCAGAGAATTCAAAAGGGAGGAAAGAATGTGCGAAAAAAATGGGATGAGAAATTAGGGAATGGGGCTACTAGGCAGAGTTCCGGAGTTATACGGAAAGCATTTGGAGACAGTATCAGAAAAGTGACCTTCAGTTGTTACAGAACAGAGGTCCAACAGGCGGGCAATATTTGGCCCACCCAGGGATTCCAAAAACTGTTACAGAACAGTCACATACACACACAGGGGCCCAGACTCCAGAGGATGGTATACTAATACCGTCCAGACCACCTACTGGGCTCGTGTGTCCCCCACCAGTTGGAAAGATATCTCTCAATGCCAGAGATTTGTGAAAAGGAAAGGAAATGTTTACTTAAGGTTATACAGACTTAACATAGTGACCTAACATCTTCATTAAAATATCAAAGTCCTTTAAAATACCCACAGATGCACTCAGCAGCTCCTGTCTCCCCCCTGCCCTAATTCAGGTACCACCGTAACTCAGGGAAAGAGCACACCTCTGTGTTTCCAGGCCGCTGGCACCATCAGCCGTGTCGCCATCCAGGCAGGATATCCAATTAATCCAAAGCCATGTGGCACCTTCTCACGGTCTACTGGCAAGAGTTCTTTGTACCCATTTTTCCAGGCAAAGTCTCTTTCCTCCATCAGAGCTGCGGGGGTGTGCACTCTGGCAAAACCTTGTGGTTCCCCTTTTTTACCAAAGCTGCAAAGGGATCTGCACTCTCGCTAAGACCACATGGTCCCCTCCAATGGCTGCTGTGTCTGGGTTTAAATCCCCATGCCAATCTTCCTCTGTACCCCCATTTCTGACTCTTCCTACATTCAGTTACACCTGCCAGCATCCCTGTATTATCCCAAGTTTACTGGGCTGCCATCGTGAGTCTGGGCAGATATGGACCAATATCCTGGAGCCAATCTTCTTCCAGCTCCCACATAGGCACTGCAACTCAGGGGACCTGCCCCTCCGCTTACCTCTTGGGGGGAAATGTCTTCCATCCCCCTGGCTCCAAGCATGGCCACAGCTATTTAACATATCCAAGTGGCCCGCCAAAGGCCATAGATATCTTAAATGAGCATGCCATGGATTAGCTACAAGGCTGTGGCTGTACGAAACAGTCCTGCATGGCCTGCTCCATGTGTCCCTCCCCCCAACTCAAACCTGTGTGGGAAGGGGTGAGGACATCTTCTATGTCTCTCCAATATTTACTAGACACCTTGAGCTCTGGGCCCCATTCCAAATCCTTTTGGGGGCCCTCCCTCTTGGCTGCACCCTGTATCACATTCCCCACTTCACCTCGTCCACCTCTGCCTCTGAGCTCTGCACAACATCTCAAAGACTTTCTCAACTCTGTCCCCTCCCTGGAACATTCATGTCCGTCAGGAAGTCCAAAGACGTTCTGGTTTCCCCACAAGTGGAAGGTGGGGGTGGGAAGGTACGTGAACTGCATGTACGTTCTAACAGAAGGGCAGGTTCTCCAAACAGGCCCATCAGTGCATTCTGTCCACTGAAGCTACAGTTTAGATCTAGGGGGCTGTGGTTCTCAGAGTATAAATGAGAGTGAAGCAGGCTACCTTTGCTAAATGCAATTGACTAACCACATGCAAAATAGGGTAAGGAAACATTAACCAAATGCATTGACATCCAACCTCAGAAACTATGGTGGTGATTGTCCAACAAGAAGAAATGACATTAACCAATCGTGTGTTGCAGATACAGGATGTCACATTTGGCTTAAAGTTACCTGTATTTTCTGCTACCAAGAGATGCAATAGCCTTGAAAAGCGCACTATAATCATGTCACGAAGGTAGACTATATACACATATATATGCTGGTTGAGAAAATGAGAATGAAATTAACATTATGATTAGCAGTTGCTCTTAGTATATATCACATATCATCACTTTAAATTTTTACAACACCCCTGTGATGTAGATATACAAACAAGAAAATTAAAACACATAGAAGTTTGCCCCAATTGCTGAACTAGAGAGCAGCTGAATCATGCTTTAAGTCAGCTTCATTTAACAGTAGAACCTATTCTTTCTCTACTGTAATGCTACACTGCCTGCCAGGGAAGAGTTACAACTATCCTCATTACTACAAATTTCATGATAGTCATGTGCTTAGTATCCTACTCTTTAAACACAAAGAATGCATGTGTGTATATGATGTATATGGTCTCCCTAAAAACAGGACATCAACTAATTTTGACATAACTATTATTGTTAGGAATATCGTCAGCTCCCCCAGAAACCCTCCTCGTCACTTCCTGCCCCCCACCAAGACCAATAACTATACTGACTTCTAGTAGCATCAGTGCTTTTTACTACGCAGTTGTATAGTATATATTCTTGTGTCTGGCTTCTTTTGCTTAACATTATGCTTGTGAGGTTGATCATTATTTTTACAATAGACTACTGGATAGGCATGGGAATAAATAATCATGGTATCCTAGTATACTTTACTATAATTTATTTATTCAATCTACTGTTAAGCATTTCAGTAGCTTTCAGGTTCTGGTTATTATGAGCACTGCTGCTACAAACACTTTAACATGTATTTTGGTAAACATATGGACACATATCTGTTTGATATATATGTAGAAGTGGAAAGGACATGGAGTATATAGATTATCAGTTTTTCAGCATTTTAAATGTTCTGTGAACTGCGGAGAGGAGAGGATTGCATTTCAGTGTCACTCAAGGAAATTTTATGGAAAAGAATGGTACTAACATGTTCTGAGAGCCTATTATGTACCAGGCACTTCGCTAGATGTTTTCCCGGCAACTTTAAAGTAGAGAATGCGACTGGCCCTTGCCCACGGCCTTCCTGTGCCTCTGTTCCAAAACGCCGCTCCAAAGTTCAAACCATGTGTTTATTTCATTTCCAGGTGGATTGTTATTAACATTTTTGGGCAGGGAACTATGGCTTTTATGTGATTGTTACCCTAACCCCTTTCTTCAAGCTATTTCTCTGGCCACTCTGCTCCGTCTTCCCAGCTGTCTTCAGCTCCTTTCAAATCCTTGCTGTTTACCCTCTGTTTAGTCATTATGATTACCTGTATTCAGTCTAACAGTATCTAACATTTTTAGACTTCAGAGTGACTTTTGGTCCTGGTTTCTCAGAGGCCAAATTGCTGGAAAATCCCCCACAGTAATTCCCCTCTTCTCATTTAAAGAACAGCAGCACCCCGTATCCTTCTATTCCAACCCCATCTTCCTTGTTTCCTTAATTTCCAAACTCTCTAACTCCCAAGTGGCAGGATCTGCATTGTGGTCCTTTGGCAGACACACTGGACAAAAGCAGCAGGAAAACCTGTGTGTGTGCGTGCTTGTGTGTGTGTGTGTGTGTGTGTGTGTGAGAGAGAGAGAGACAGGGCAAGCACAAGTCCTGTCCTGGATTACTAAATTTAACCACTCAAGGAGGCTAGGGAACCCCAAGAGTCAGCTATTTGGCATTGTGGACTACAGATAGAGACTGGTTAATCATACTCTGACTTTCAGTCGGAGGCTTTGGTGTTTACTTATAGCTAACATCTGTCTTCTCTCAATCAGTCTTCTTCCCACACTCTCATCTTCTTCGCCTACAGATCCTGACTTTGATGACTTTCTTAACTTTCTCATCCTACGGGAAATGGCCATGGGCACATTTGGCTCTAGTTGACCCCAAGAGGTGATCCAAGCCTCGTCAGTAGTGGGTGGGCTGAGGCTCTGGTTGCTTATGCTCTCCCGCTATTCTAGGAGAAGGGTCCAGCTGGAGGAAATTTGGGCCCAGACCAGAAATACAGCAAGCAAACACTTCCGTATGTGCGAGTCTGTCTCAGCCCTGCACTTAATCATGGCCAGCCCACCCACCACCCCGCCGCAGCTGGCACATGCACACCATTCACAGGCAGCATCTGCCTTTGCCCAGACAGGGCCCTGATTACAGCTGCTGCCGCTGCTGCCTTTGCACTGGCCTCCCTGGGACGGGGAGCCCGGGTCCATAGCTGCAGTTTCTGTTTGACCTCATATTTTTAACTGCCTGTCTTGCCTGAGTGGGCTTTGGCTTCTACTCTTTTGCCCTCTCTATCCACTGCTCTAATTTGGGTTCTCTGAAAAAGCCCTGACCCTAGGAATCCCACAAGATTGCCACTGAAACCGACACCCCTCTGCACAACATCCAATTCCGGGGTTTTAGACAGGAGTCCTCCTTCTTTAATCCAAGAAGAAGAGGCACCCGTTACGCAGAGCATATAGCAACATAGATATGAAGGGGTTCAAGCATGTGCCTGAAGATGTACTTGAACCTATTGTTTCTGTATTGAAAGTTAAATTAAATGTATTAACATCACATTATTTTAAAAGATATTTTAAACATCATAGAATATGGAGTAAAAATACTATATTATTTTGAGCCTACAGTTCTGGTCTTCTGTCTGCCACTGTGTCGCGGTTTCCTAACTACTCAGATAAATTTGTTAAAACAGGTGATGATTCCTTAGATTCTTTCTAGGTGTTTAAGTCAGAAATGCTTTGAGTATATCAGTGGATGAAAGTGATTGTGCTTCAAGATCTAGGTTCCTGCCACGGCCAGTGTGGCTCAGTTAGTTGGACAGTCCTGTCAGGAGGCAACCCATCAATATTTTCTCTCATATCAATATTTCTCTCTCCCCCAACACCTCCCTCCCTCTCTCTGGAATCAATGGATATATCCTTGGGTGAAGATTAAAATAAAAAGATGTCAATTATCCTGTAAAATCTAGATTCTACTATACATTTTATGCATTTTTTGTCAGTTTCCCGAGATTTCAAAAAGAATAAGACAAGTTTTCCAAAGTAATTACAAAGACTATGTCTTAGTGAATGTGCCCCTGAGTTATGAAAGTTTTTACTCTGAGGCACTAGCTGCCCTAACATTCTATTGTCAGTTTTCTCATTATTTTCCATAATTTCTTTTTAACCAATTTTTTTTTGTATTTTCTAGTAAAAACAGGACACGGTTCCTTAAAGTGTAACAATGATTTCCTTTATCATTCTGTGCTTTAGAACTTTGCTTCAGGTACTTTGAAATGAGCAGTCCCGAAATCTTGAAATTAAACTGCCAGTTATTAGAGATGATATTTCATGCCTCGCATGGGGCGCGCCTCCTTTTCATATTGCATTTGCGATAGGCAGTTCTTTGCATGAATAATAGAACGTCCCTGAATGAATTCACATCGGCACTGCCTCAGGGAGACACGCAAGGTGAGCTCGGTGACTCCTGCTAACACTAGCAGTGCCTTCCTTCGCTAGCAGATCCTTCGCCTGTTGACATTACTCCTAAACTTTTCCTCCCCAGGCTGCAGCTGTGTGCATTAAATAAACGATAAACACCATTCCTCTCACAAGGCCCTTACCGCGTGAGCTACAAAGAATGCTTTGCAGGTAGTTTAGAGGTTAATATCACTGAATTATTTATTTATTCTGTATAGTTTAAACATCCCTACTTTCTGCCTTTATTCTAACCTTTCTAGTGACTGACTCTGAGTGGGTGAAATATATAATCTCCAACAAGGACAGATTACAAAGGTGGCCTCTGTCTTTGGTGGAAGAAAAAGAACATGAGGAGCACATTTCATTTCTTAATTTATTGGAGAGGAATTCACATTTTTTTTCCACAAGAAAACAATTGGGAGAATATAGATGCTTGAAAAAAAGAAGAAAGAAGGAGAAGGAGAAGGAAGGTACCAAGATATGCTTCCACAAGGGCAGACTCCCAAATGGTGCAGCTCTCCTAAAACCTGTGCTGTATATTGTGTGTATCCCTTCTCCCGTGGAGTTGTTTATGTTACTATTGTTCAGATAAAGCGTGAATAAAACAAACAAGGGCATCCTTAAAGAGTAAATAAAAAGGAGAAGAATTGCAAAAGGCATCACTCATGCTGAGGAGGGACATTGCCAGGCCGCTGCCCCCGCACTGCCTTGTCACTCTATTAAAGTCCATGAAGAATCTTCAAATTTACAAATGCGAAAATCATCACACAGGTTCCTGCCTTCCTTTCAAGTCTCATTTTTATCATGTCTTTATACTTCAAGTTATCCTTTTCCTGTTAACTACCTCTTTAAATTTTTCCATCATTTTGTAGCTCATTGGATATCCATTTGCAAAGAGAAGCAAAGTTTTTATGAACATTTTCATGAGTGATCACGAACAGAAGACAATCAAGCTTGTTCACAGCTAGGTCATGGCATCCTGCCTGTCATGTCAGCCCTGTGCCTCCCTCAGATTGAACATCCCTGAAAGGACTTGTCTGAACTCTAGAACTCCAGACTGGACCAGGCTTTCATTCATGGCTCCTTCTCTCTTTTCTCCGGGAGTCCGCTTGTCTGACCTGCAGAAAATATGAGAAGCTAGGTTCTGGGTGGGCTGCTCCAGTCTGCAGCATCTGGATGCCCATGCCCTGCGCGAACTCTTTCGGCACACAGATGTTCTGAGGAGGCTATGTGTGAGAACCTCAACTGCTCTAGAAAGTGACTGTCAGGGTTTTTTTTGCTGTAAAGGAAATCTTGAAAATAAGACTGATGAATAAAAGGCTGATGCTACATCTTTGTTATCAGGCTGATACCAGAGTTCTGTCTTGTACAAGCAGCCGAGGTTCTTTTAACTGCTGTTGACTACACTTTTTCCTTCACCTTCCCATGCTTAGTTCTGGCTAGCTTGAATATGACAACCGAGTGGAAACAAGGCAAATAAACGTCAAGGTAATGGCCTTTGTTTTTGTATCCCAGGGTCAGAGCTGTCTTGAGGATTTAAACCTAAGTTATTTGACGAACTAACTTATTTTCCTTGGTTCCCTTCTTCAATGACACCATCCTTTTCTGAGATTATCCAGTGTCAAAACATCAAAGGTACATTTATTAATTTTCACCGATTTATCATTCGCCATATTCAATTCACTAAATAAGCCTCATATCTGTCCATTCATCTCAACTACTAAAATTCGATTCTTGTTTTGATTTTATGCTTGATAGAGTCAAGTTCCCACAGCCCCAGGCCTAAGCTGGCTAGCACACCTCCAGTTTCTCTCCCACTGTGCAGTGCTCTGTGCTAGAGGGGGAAGTGAATGAATGGACCGCCTAATCTGGGCAATCGCTGTGGTGGTTGTTTTGCATAGTCTATTTTACTTAATCTTCACATCATCTCTTTGAAGTAGGCATTGATAACGTGATTTTAGCAATGTTGAAATAAAGGCCTAGAAAGCTTAAGAGAATTACTTTAGTATCACAGAGCCAGAAAGTGGTGGAGCTGGGATGGGAACCAATGTCTGGTTTACTGTAGATTTTATAGGATCTATAGAAATGGCAGGCTATCTTTCCATAAATACATAACTGATTGGATAAGTAATAGAGGGAGTGAATGAATGTATGATTTTACCCACGAATGCATGAATGAGAGGAGTAGTGGGCAAAAGACCTGTAGTATGTTTTTATGCCATTTTGTGAGCAGAGGACCTTGGTCTGGTAAGTACTATTATGAAGTAGTTGCTGTCACCGCTGCTGTGAATATTCGGGCCTCAGGTCTGTAACAGTTCTTACACCTGTGCACTCCACAGTCCACATTCTTAGTTCGGACAGCAAAGCACAACTTAATAAGCTAGTATTGAAAGACTTCTGACTGGGAATGTATTAATGCTTCCTTCAATTAGTTTCTTCCACAGTTAATCCCATTTACTTTTCCTGTTTGGGCAACCAGCTGTTGGAGGTTGCCAGGCAACCAAGAGATGAAGGGAGGGAGGTTGGGGAACAAATGGAGACCCAGAGGCTTCAACCAAGGTGAATATTAAATGAGAATCAAATGTCAGAGAGGATTTATTTTAGGGAACAAACAGATCATTGCAAAGTGAACATTAAAAAGGTGAACTAAATTCAGTACAGAACATTTGTTTTTTCAGTATTTATATTCTTAGCATAATCTAATTTCTCTTCTGAAGCAGTGTGGCAACAAAGAGCCCAGGGGATTAGATTTTGAGTGAAAGGAAAGAACGTGTGGCTTCGGGGGAAGCCAGAGTGGTCGCGAAATGGCAGCACTCCTCTGGGGACGACCGTGTTGTTTCTGTAGAAGTGGATTAAACAGTGGAGTGTGTTTAATCCTGCAGAAACTTCAGAAGCACAGATCAGGAGGGCAGATCTTATAGGAAATACTAATATTGTAGAGATGTAAGGAAGGAAGGGAATAAGTAAGTAACTAAATACACACATACATATATACATACATACCTAAATTCTCAGGTCAGGGGTTGGGGGTGACAGGGCATTATATGCAGATACCAGAAGTAAGAGAGGGAATAGAATTTGGGCATTCATGCCCCCGTTGCATATATCTAGATACTCATCCCTCCCCATGTCAGTCCTGGGAGTGTTGGTGGTGGCAAGCTGATCCTTCGAAGGGGGACCATGCCACTGTAGTTTTATCCTGGAATAAAATAATTGCCTGGGAAAGACAGTCACACGGTCTCCTCTCAGACACACTGGTTAAGTATAGAAGGGAAGAACAGTGCAATGAACTAAAAGTAAAGAAAAAACTCTGGTGATCTTGGGTAAGGAATGTCTTTCTTTTTGGAACCCCTACAATAAGTTGGCAACATACTGCCTATTTGACAGAGGTATTTTTCATTGAAGAAATACAAGGGTGCATTCACATCTCTGGATAAGGACTATACATAACAGAAATTGCAGGAATTGCTGCAAAGATTTCAACTAAAACTAAAATTCCAAAGCCCACCAGGGTTGTTATGCCACCTCTGGCATGTCAAGCACTAATCCAGATTTAAAAACAATGCAACATTCTTTTCATGAAAAGAAAATGAGAATGTTTCACTTAACTTCCAGTCTCACATTCTCAAAAGGCAATTATTTCTACCAGTTCCATGGGAATTTAACTGAAATAAAAGAGGGAGAGAGAGAGACTGAGAAACTGAGAGATCGAGAGTTGTCCCGTTCTATGCAAATAGAAGAATTGATTGGTTGGCATGTAAACAACTATATAGCTTTTAATTCAGTAACAATAAAGCAGTTTAAAATCTAAGGTTAAATTAAATAAACATAAATTATACATATATATCTCACTGGAAGTTATTTATATTTAGTAATATAAATATATAAAATAGTATAGATTTAATTATCTACTCAATTTAGAGCGAATAGCATTTCATGCCAGTGTTAATTCACATATTTGAACAAGTAACCTAGACATCAGGCTAAGATAGTAGGAATGACCACAGCTTCATGAATTACTACTTCCCATTAGTTCTCTTCTTTGTAATATGTGAGTGTGTAGCCCATGTGTGGAACCAGAAAAACAACACTCACATTTTCACACTGAGTGAGAAAAACATTTGTTGCATGAGGTAACTTGGTGTAAGGAATTTTCAGCCAAATGAAAAGACTTTTGTGATTCAGGACCCTTGTGCCAATATGAAAACATCCCTCCTTTATAGAACCACTTACGTGACAGCATTTCTTGTAATGAATTTGTCCATTTGGAGGTGGACACCAGCTAGCCCAGCTGTCCCACCGGGCTTCACCCCCACTAGACTAGGTGTTCTACTGGACTTCACATCTTCACTCAGAGTCTTGGGAGAAATGACCACAGAATAATATTACTCCTCACTTTAAAAAATAGGTCTGAAGACACAATCATTCAGCATCAAAAATATTTGTTAGGTGAATATTTTAAAAAGTGCTGTCCCCAAGCACTAAACTGAAATGACATGTACATCCATTTGTTGTTCACTGTGCATCATTTAAAATAGCCAAGATATGGAAGCGACCTAAGTGTCCATCAGTAGATGAGTGGACAAAGAAGGGGTGCCTTTATGCAATGGCATATGACTCAGCCATAGAGAAGAACTCAATATCCCCACCTGTAACAATATGGATGGGTCTACAGAGTGTTGTTCTGAGTGAGATAAGTCAGACAAAGAAAGACAAATGCCATATGATTTCTAAAAAATAAAATAAACGGACAAGCAGAACAGAAACAGACTCATAGATAGAGAACATTTCGATGGTTGTTAGATGTGAGGGGGGTTGGAAGGGTGGGTAAAAATGATGAAGGATTTGAGAAGTGCAAATAAGTAGTTAGAATAGTCATGGAGTTATAAACTACAATAATAGTGTAACAACTACGTATGGTGTCAGATGGGTACTAGACTTATCAAGGTGTTCACTTTGTCAGATATATAAATGTCTAACAACTGGGTTGTACACCTAAAACTAATATAATACTGTACATCAGCTCTAATTGAAAAATAAAACAGTTATTTTATAAAACGCAAACACTGACACCATCTCAATTCAGGCTGAAAAAATATATTTTTAAAAAGCAAAATAAAATTTTAAGCAATGACAAAAATTCAAAATGGGCAAAGGACCTTAACAGGTATTTCCCTAAACAAAATAAATAAATGGCCAACAAGTACATGAAAAGATGCTAAGCATCATTAATCATTAGGGAGATGCAAACAGAGGTGTGGTGATTGTTGGGGGAGGGGTAGGTGGAGGTGGAAGAGGATAAAAGGGGGATAAACAGTAATGGAAAAAAGTACACTAAATAAACTATGAAAAAAGAAATAAAATACAAGTCAAAAAACAAACTGAGAGCGAGGACTCACAGAAGTAGTTTCACACCAGCATTTACAGTGGCATTGTTTATAATCACCCAAGGGTGGAAACAACCTAAGTGTCCATCAACAGATGGTATGTGGTTTAGAGAAACAGTGGAATATCATTCAGCTTTAGGAAGGAATGACATTTGCATGCTACAAAACGGATGAACCTTAAATACATTGATAAGTGAAATCAGTCAGAGACAAAAGGGCAAATATTGTGTGGCTCCACCTACATGAGGTCCATGGAATAGGCAAATTCATACAGACAGACAGTAGGATAGAGGTTAGCAGGGGCTGGGAGAGTTGTTGCCTAATGAGCACAAGTTTCTGTTGGCGAAGATGAGAACATTTTGGAAATGGATGATGTGATGGTTGCAAAATATTGGAAATGCGCTTAATGCCAGTGAATAGTACACTTAATAATGGTTAAAATAACAAAATTTATGCTATATATATTTCTGCATTAAAAACTTTTAAAAAATTGCTATTCCTTAACACTATAGACCAAAACATGTCACAAGTTACAGAATCATTGAAAGTTGGAACACTGATTCATTATCTCCCTGTGTCCTTGTAAACATTCCACACTGAGATGTCATGACATTATAAGTGATATTTTTATATACATAGGAGGACATCTAAGCACAAAATTGGTCAATTGCCTTTGGTTAATTATAAGCCTCAGCAGTTTTCTCACCTAGGTAGTATTTACACTCGAAGTTGGGGAGGAATTTGGAAGGAACTGGATCCTGGACATGAGACCCTTACTGCACCTGGTGTTTTCCCCATTTTCACAGTGCAGAAAAAGTCCCCACAGGAATCAATCGGTACTTAAGACGCTAAGTAGAAGAAATTTGACCGGATTGTGCACTGTGCACTGAGCAGTGACCTGCAGCATTTCCTGAAGCCAGAGATCCTTGAATTTACGTAATGATCATTCTTTGTTGACTCACAAGAAAGAGAAGGGCAGAATGGTCCCCGGTGACTAGTACTAATCTTCCTTCAGTCTCTTGGCCATTCAGATCCAAGTGTTAAGCACACAGATGGCAGTAGATTCGCCACTCTTGGCCATGGTCCCATTTGGGAACCAGGAGACTAAGCGAACCTCACATTGTTTTTATATCTTACAGAAGTATCTTACAGTAGATATGTTACAGTTTGCAATGACTTACTCTCTAGTTTTCTGTAAGAGGATCATACATTGCTACCTCTATTGACTTTAGGGTTGGAGAAATTACTTGCTCTAGTCAACGAAAGGTGAATGTATGTAACTCACAACACTTCCCTGCAGAAGCTTTTATGGGCAAGTTGCTGCCGCCACTTCTGCTCTTTCCCCTGCATGTATCACACATGGGCTGCTCCTTCAGCTCTGGGATGAGAAGGCAGATAGAGTACAGCCATAGCCAACCTGTGTCCAAGTCGTAACAGGAGTGATGCATCAACCCGTTTTGGGGTGGGCCGCTGCAATGTGAATCCTGAAAGGAAAGCAGAGCTGCCGGATGCACACGTCTGCCCTACAGTATCCGCCCCTTAACTCTCTTCTAAAATGGCCAGAGAGCGCATGAAGCCTTGACATTATCTACATTAAAATACTGGATTGACCAAAAAGTTTATTTTTCCCCTAAATGGCTATAGTAGCACTTAGTTGCCTTAACTTCATTTGAAACAATTTCATTAGATTGCATTGTGACAGCTGGCATGTCAACATGCATTAAAAAAAAAAACTCATTAAGATTGGTGAATTGTTGTGTAGCCATTTTAATATTGGAGATGGAAGAAAATACACAACATTTTTGGCATATTATGCTTAATTATTTCAAGAAAAGTTAAAATGCAACTGAAATGCCAAAAAATGAAAAGACGTGTGCCGTGTATGGAGAAGGTGCTGTGACTGATCGAATGCGTCAGAAGTGGTTTTCGAAGTTTCATGCTGGAGATTTCTTGCTGGACGATGCTGTACAGGGGGACCAGTCGAAGTCAATAGCAATCAGATTGAGACATTAATTGAGAACAGTCAATGCGATGCCATGCAGGAGAGATAGCTAACATACTAAAAATACCCAAATCAATAGTTATTGGTGAAAGTGAAAAAAATGTGTCCTTTATGTTATGGAAAAAACTGTATGACCAACCCAATAGTTTTTGCTCATATGCTAATGACTTTATTCCCAAAATTGTGTCAACCATATAAAAATATTTCTTGTGATCTCAGAAGCTTCTGGTCACAATAACGCAAATAAATTAATGAATTAATATAAATCACTTAAATGATTCAACATTTGTCTTTAAGTACTATAGGTACTAAGCAGATAAGACAAGGGGCCTGTCCTCCTGAGAGGAGGGGCAGTGAAGATACCAACAGTGCGACGCCATACCTCTTAAAGTGGAGACCTGGTCAGGGACGTAACAAAGCCCATTTGTTCATGCAACGGTGTGTCCCAGTACTTCGTAAGTCCTTCCTTACTCTTCACCTGTAGTCTCATGCTCCACAAACGCAAGGGCAGAGTTGTGCCTAAGGTGACCCACAGACTACTCCGGCTCTGGACTACCCTCTTCCTTCAGTTCTTTTCTCTCACATAACACATTTAATCCTTCAAAAAACCTCGCTCCCCCTATCTTCAATCGATATCCATAATGTGGTCACCTGTCGCCACCTCTACTGCTAACAATCTGGCTCCAGTTAACAGCATCTTTTACTTAAACTATTATAATAGCTTAAATGACCTTTCTGCTTTTATTCCTGCCTGCCCTTCCCTGCCACCCCCACCAACTAACTTCCAAAAAGTAGCTAGTGGGGGACTTTTCAAGCATGAGTTAAACCATGTTGCTCCTATCCTATGTTCAGAACCTTCCATCAGCTCCCCACTTCAATCAAAAGAAAGCCCAAGTCCTCTCAGTTGCTTACCAGGCCCTGTCTGTCTCCACATTCTTACCGCTGCCTCTTCTCTGAAAGCTTCTACGATGATTTCCTTTGGCCCAGATGCTTCCCCCACACTCAGTGAGGCTGCTCCAGCATGCGGTAGGCAGTGTCCCACAGAGAGGACTTCTTGATTCTGTTCCTTCTTCCTAGGGTGCGCTTCCCTACTCATCTTCATGACCCGCTGTCTCTCTTCCTTCAGGTTTCTGCTCAAATGTCACCTCTTCAGTGACCAACGAAGTCCACACTGTGGAGACTAGACTTTTAAATACATACAAGAGGGACATTCTACCGGGAGATTTTTTCTTCTTCTTTCTCTCTTTCTTTCTCTCTTTCTTCCTTTCTTTCTTTTCTTTTCTTTTCTTTCTTTCTTTTTTGTCTGAAAGGCTGATAGTAAAGAACAACAATGGCTAAAAAATTTAGAAAACCCAAAAACTAAAACCTAGTATTATTGTCTCTGAGGATGTCTGGCTTAGGCGTAGTTTCCACTCCTTCTAAACAAAAGGTGTACATGAGGAGTGAGATGAAGTCAAGCATTTTCCAGATGAAACATCCAATGTGGGCATTTAATGGCAGGCAAGTAAATGAGGGAGGAAGCCCCAGGTCGAAGATAGAAACTGTTTGAAGGGCCATGAAAATTTGCATGATCTTGTTTGGAGTTCCTGAGTGCTAGGATGGCAGAAATAGCTTATTTTTTATATAAGATTATAGATCATACATTGTTTTTATATTCATATATTTCTGCCAGAGAGGTCACCTGGGCCAGTGCCCATGGTCTTAAGTCTATTATCTGAAGCTTCATTATCTTTTCCATCCACCTCACTCATAGGATTCCAAACCCATCTCTGTAAAATGGGAAGTGAAGATGGATGCTTAGCACTCTGCCACAGGACTCTCACTGCTGCTGGCATCTAGGAAGAACTGAAAACCTGATGTGAGGTTTTATTAAGCCCATAGTGTTGTCTGCCTCTTCTCCATGCTAACAAACTGAAGCATTCATCGTATGTCTCTTCCTGTGAGAGTCTTAGGGAATAAGGGTCATTTCTTTGTAGCTAATAACACCTTTACTCACAAATTCTTCTTTACTCTGCCCTATATGCCACCAAATATCTATAACTCTTGCAATAGTTTTCTCTCTACATCTTCTACAACTCACATAGTTGCCATTATTTTAGAAAGGTATTTTTACCATTATCATTTAAAAAAATTTTAATCCTCACTCAAGGATATTTTTTCATTGTTTTTAGAAAGAGAGGAAGGGAGAGAGAGAAACAGTGATGTGAGAGAGAAGAGTAGGCTGGTTTCCTTCCTTATGTGCCCTGACTGGGAATCAAACCCACAATGCTTTGCTTATGGGACACCATTCCAAGCAACTGAGCCACAGCAGGCAGGGCCCCATCATCATTCTTTGATAATGTCTTCACACTGTGATAGTCTTCTTGCTGTGTTTGACTGTGTCCATCTAAGCTAGATCTGTCTTTAGCTATTCTATCTCAAGTCCAAAGTATGCAGTAGTAAGCAAAGTTGGGCCTCTGGTCTCCTGTGAAGTCAAGTTAACATGCTCCACCTGTTGATATCTTTTATGTAAAAGAAATTTTGTGTGTCTGCACACGCCATGCAGAATTTATACTCTTTGTTCCTCAGGAAATCTCTTTTCTTCTATGTAGGAAGAACACATTAAAATGGATAAATTATTCATGTTAGTTTTATGAAACAGAAAAAGAAATAAATGTGTTATTGGAAGATGCACTGTTTCACTCCTTGAACCCCTGATTGAACACTGGGCGTTGATTGAAAGGCCGCTGTGTGCAGGGAACTGTGATAGAAAATAGAGGAGTGTACGAAAGATGTAGTACCTTTATTTTGAGAGGTTTACAGTAGGATGCAGGAAAAATGGTGAAAGTGAGTGGCAGTGTATTTGGCTGATACCTACTGGCTATATAAAATTGCTTTTGGACATGTTTCATGATTCCTCATAAAACAAAGGCTTAATAAGTTTACTTGGCAGCTGATGGGCAAAGTTAAAAAAAATTAAATGACCTTTTTCTTTCAGCAGTTCCCGGCAATACTTTCTTTTTATTTTAAGCAGATGAGTTTTTCAAACACTGATTGCTTTTAGAACTTTCAGGAAGGCTTGTAAACCATGGCTTTTGTGAGTTAGGTCCTGAGATCTGAATGGTGAGCTAGCTTGGTGCACACAGGGCAGGGCCTCAAAGGTCTGGTATTTCCAGGCACACAGACAGACAGACAGACAGGCATGTTAGGGGCAAACACTAGCCTTGCACCACCTGAGCAGCAAACCATAGGACATATTTTTTAGCTCCATGAAGCCTGGCCTGTTAAGCTGGGGTCTGAGTCCTGTGTATGGGGTGAGCAGTGAGGGTGACCGGACTTAGATGGAGAAAATATTTGTTATTAGTTGTGATGGCTTTTTCATTGAAACTCCATTTCCTGAGTGGATGGGTGTACCAATTTAAATATTTGCTACTCATTTCATGTTGCTCAGCAGTCTTTGCTTCTTGTCCATCTCCCAAGAGTGCTCTTGATGAGATATTTTTTCTTATCAGGAAATTGATTTTCTTGCATCTCTTTCTGAGATTACAGAATCCAATCTTGGAATAGAATAACTCGATTCTTGGAAAAATGTCTAATTTGGGAGCCTGGTGGTGCCCCCCCCCCTTTATCCTAATCACAGCACAAAGCTGCCTGTGAGCACACCAGCGGCAGCGGCAGAGGCAGAGCAGGCGTCTCCAGGCCTGGTGGGTCCTTCTGCCTCGTGCACCAGCCAGCCTCCTCCAGCAATGCTCTGCTTCCCACCAGGCTGGGCGTCTCCTCTTCCCACCCTGGGAAGCATCCTGCTCGGATGTAGCTCTTCATTCTCTTTCTCTAGGTCTGAATGTTGACCGAGCTTTCTCAGCCTTGTTCCATGTGCACCCTGACAAATCCTTACTGGGCTATCTGCCCTTACAGTTGTGCATTTTTGCTTTTTTAGTCTGAATGATCTAAGTTCACTACTCTTCCCTTGTGATGAAAAGGTGACTTCATGACCTAAATGTTGGATTAATAAAAGCTGTATTTCTAGGTTCAAGATGGATACTGCTGGTTGCACTTCGTATTTTTCCATAAGAAATGGCACTCAGTCGTTTCATTATGCATAGGTCCTTTGCCAGGATACCCTTGAGAGGGGTGATGTGTAAGGGCTGATATTCATATCTTACCTCGGTATTTTATCAATGACCCAAATTCATTTAGTCTACAGTGACAACAGGGATTTGGAAATCAGTCTGTGCATTTGAGTCTACTTTTCTTAAGTCCTAAAATCAGAACTGGTTTGATTTTGGTGCACATGGATATGGTTACAACAAACAATTACAATAAGAATGTCCAATTTTCTGTAATTAAAATACTTGGTATATTCAATAGATTGGATTTTGCCCTGTGACCATTGTGCTGTTTCTATGTAGAAAAGTGTATTCAATTAAGCCTTGCATAATATACACTTTGTCCAAAATTTTTTTTTTCAAGTTGCTTGTGGCATTGCTGGTATTTATTCTGCAACATCAGCAGCGCTTGTGGGCCAAACGCAGAGAGAAGACTGCTGTTGAAGCAACATTTTTTTTTGTTCACATCCCAACATTCTTAAAACTGCCTAAAAAGAAACGCTGGAGCTGTGTTCTGAAAGTACTTGTGAGAGCCCTGTACTGTAGGAGAAGTTAAGAACCTCATCGTCCTGAGGGGGGAAGAGGCTGTGGGAATCTCTCTCCCTTCCCATACTTAGTGACAATGCTAGTTCATTCCCAATATCTTTTTCAAAACTGAAATAAAAATTGTAAAGTGTTACAAAACGGATTTCTGTGTTGCTTCTCCTTTTCTTGCTTCTTTTGGAGGTAGGAAGAGGACAACTCTCCCTGTAAATGAGAAGATTCTATCTTCTGCAGAAAAAAACCCTCGAAACAACCCATTGTACTCTCTTGGCAGCATGCCTCAGGGTCTCTTTCTGCAGGATTTTACCTCTGTACTTTGAAGAGACCTTCATTTTTTTCCTACTTCTAGCTGAAAGGCTAGGTGTAAGGTGGAATGTGTATATTACCTTAATTTTTATTCTTTTCTTTTCAGCTATTGCCAACAATTGGCAAAGACAAAGATGGGAAACTCGATCTCAATACTTGAGAATATTTATGTCTCCTATTCTCTGCCTGGAGTGGAACAAAATCTGAAACATTTAATTCTCTTGTGCAATATTTCCTTTGTCTCTGCTGCCTTGGTTTTGAAAGGAATCATTAAGACACTCACAGCCTTCGCCTCGCCCTCGGCTGTTAACAGAGGAGGGGGAGCCAAGAGAAGCAGACAGACACCAGGGCTGCAAGGAGGGGACCTTGGAGTCAGGTTCCAGCAGAAAGGCCTATATTAACTCTGTCCGGCAGTTTTGCCAACTATACAACAAAGACAAATAAGTGTCATTATTTATCTTATAAGATTCTTAAAAATTGTTATATTTTTGCATGTGTGAGCATATCAAGTAAGATCATGTATGAGAAATTATTTTTAAAAATCATAGGTTAGATAAATATAAGTTATTGACCGTATTTTTCCAACTTCAGTGGGAACCAGGGTTGCACAGTTGAAGGAAGGTGTGCTTTTTCCTCTAGTCTGCTACTAATTTCTCTAAATGGGCACATGACTTGGCACAAAACAGTTTGGTCCTTTTCAAGGCCTAATATCACTATGCATTTACAGATTCAACCTCCTGAAAGAATTATCGGTAGGTCTTTGGGAGTGTAAGCAAGGCCTATGCATTGAAATAACCGGTGCTGCACAAATTCCGAGGGCTCCTATGGCAGGGAGCTGGAGAGCTTTAAACGATGAGTTAGGAGTTATATTTAATGACAGGTACGGAATGTTTGTCACAGGCCTTGCAATTATAATGTGAAAAGTCAAATGTTAGAATTAAGCATGGAGTTAAAAAATGAGGTTCAGATCCAAACAGGGTTGAGTTAGAAATTTTGTTTTTTATATTCTTGGTTCTACAGTTAAAAATGATTAAGTTGGGGGCCAAAACAGGTGATAAATGTTTCTTCTGATATTAGCTAAGAGATTTTTCTTAGCCTTTTAGATACCTGTCACAAATGTCTTCCATTTTTAGCTTCGCCCCATCGTGTATATATGCATATATACCCAATATTGCCTTCATGGCTAGCCTGCTGCCTTCTTGCTAGCTTGTGAAGTGAAATTGGGCAGTGTTTTCTCTTGACCTGGTATCACTAAACTACTCTTGACTCCAAACATCCCAGGTGTCAATTTGTTGGTTTAATAAGTATTTATGCTAATCTGTTAGAGGTGGAAGTCTATATGTCAAGCTTCTGGTTTAATTAAGGACTTGCATTTCAAATTCACCTCCCTTCTTGCACCTCTCCACTCCTCCCTGTTTCCCTTACCTAGTTGTTTTTGTGTATGAGACTTGTTATCCAATGCAGGAGGTCACAAAGCTACAGACCACAACAATCTACTAAGGGACTTTTGGAGAGATGGAGAAGTGGTGTGTGAGTATACACACGCATTTCTGTGCATACAGCAATTAGCCTAACCCCACCAAAGGATGGCTGTCTTTAGAAATAACAGCTGCCACCATATTGCTCCCTTTTCTGTAGAAAGTTACTTTATGGCATTGTGAAAAAGAGATACACCTTGAGCACAGCGGTGTTCAACTTTCTTCATCTCATGGCACCCATAATCTAATTAGTAAAATTCTGCAACAACCCCCAAAATATATTTTTTGCCTATCTGACAAAAAATAGATGTAATTTTGATTTATTCCCACCAGAACAGCTGTTATTATGTTGGCTTTTTGTCATCTTTTAAGTTGACAGTTTAAACGAAACAAAGTCAGTGCCGCTATTCAACAGTCAGGTACTGCATGTTTAACAATTCTGGCAGCACACCAGTGTGCCACAACAGGCCAGCCGAAAATTGCTGTTCTAGCAGGCTCAAAATTAAAGTCACCAAAACTCATGGCCCATCCAGATAACCACCTGACATGTCTACATTCATTGAAGTCTCTGTAGGTGAAACAGAAAATAAGGCAAGAGGGAATACTAACCTAAAGACAGTTTGTGTGCCTGACTATATTTTATAATAATGTAAAAGTAAAGAACTAGATATACTACTTTAAGAGGTTTCCTTTAGAAAGGCATAAAATATATAACATGGTTCGTGTTTTATCAAGATTCGAGAACTGTAATGGAAAAATGCTCTTTCCTTTAATGGATGAGCAAACTCTACTATAAATACTCACACAATTGGTCACCAAGTAAAATTTAGGTCTGTGTTTGAGGAGCATTTTCCATATGAATATGCTTTAACACCTGCCTCCCTGTAAAGCTCACTGTTCAGGAAGGGAAATTGGTGGGCACGTGGTTGGGTGGAAAAGGAAGAATTAAAAAAATCATCTTTACATTTTTTGTCTGTAAAATAGAAAATTACTGTAATTATAACACAGCCTCCCTCCCCACCTCCTGGTGAAACAGTTCTCAAGCTCTTTTTGAGAACCTCTTCCTACTTTTCAAAATGAATCATCAGGGAGGAGGTATTTTTTTTGTTGTTGTTCAAGGGCACGCAAAACTTAGGCAGAATCTCTGCTGCAAGCCAGTTGGTGAATAGGTTATCATTAGTGATGCACAGTGAAATTCAGAATCAGGTTCTTTTGAAAGGAATAAATACCATTAAAAAGTTTAGGAACTGAGGGACATTATGTTGTCTCAATGGCTTTACAAAGCAGATATTTCGCCTAATATATAAGTTAGTTCTCGCTTTTGTTCTTGCATAAGATTCTGCAATCTCTCTGTTAAACAACTGTCATCAGGTGATTTAGTTCTAATCAGTGGTTCTCTGACCTTTTTATAGAACACATGACTTTTGTTCCTTCCACTCTGATCTGTGTGATCCCATTCCTACCCCCTGAATTTTAATAAAGAAATAGTGAGCATGATTATAAAACATCATGCCATTTTGTATAAAATGGGACAGTCTTGAAGGAGGCATTCTTTTATGTATTCGTTACATACCGAGTATGTGTCTGCGGTGTGCCAGGTAGTGGCCTGGGTGCTGTGGAGACAGTAGTGGGTTAGAGGCTCCTCCTCACTGGGAACTACAGTTCTTACTAAACAAGCAAACAAGCAAATGCATGAAGTGACTACCATGGTGAAAAAGCCTCTAAAGGTAATAACAATGGTGCTCAGGGAAGTCACCTGAAAAGATGGCATTTGAGATGAGTGCAAGTAGCCAGGAGGGGCGATTTCTGCATGGAGAGGAACGCACACACAAGTGAGATAGGAAAGAGGTCAGGATGTTGGAAGGTAGACCAATGGAGGCGTGGAATGAGAGAGAGAGTTCTGGAAGAGTTTGGAGATGTGGAGAAGAGCCAGACCATGTTGTTCCTTGTAGCCTGTGGTAGGAACTTTGAATTTCATCCTCAAATGTAATGGTTTTATGTAGGAAAAGTGACATAATCTGGCTTATGCTCTAACAAGGTCACATTCAAAGGGCGCATTTTATAAGCAAGGCAGTGTCAGTAATGGGGTAGGTGACTGAAAGGCTCACAGGAGACTGGCCCAGGACCCACAAGGGTGCAGGGCAGGGCTTGCCCTGGGAAGACTGTGCACTGATTGCCATCATGTAGCTTTGTGGAACATCTAGGCATGGTAGTTGGTGATCAGCTTGGGAATCTGAAAGCCTAACTTAATATAGACAAAAATTTTTTCACTGCGCACACATACCTTTATTCTAAATTAATAAAGGTGAAGTAAAAAGCACCAAAGGCATTAAGGACAGCTTGCAGCGTAAACTCCCTACAGGAAACAACTGTTTGATATAGAATATTGTGGGATATGGAGTTTCCAGCAGTGTGACCTGAGGACTGAATTATAACCGCTGAATGGAACATTCCCCCCTAGCCTTTCATATAGTCATTGTGCTCTTATTTACTCAATGGTGAAATGGCCCATTATGTCAGCATAGTACTGTCAACTCTTTTCCCATCTGCTCTCCAGCAGACTGAAGGATGGCTGAGAGTTCAGGTATGATGACGCGTCAGGCCTCAATCCCAGGCCCCTTTTCCCACTGCCAGGACCCACCTGGCCCAGCTCTGTGCCCTACTTCTTTATCACCTTGCTCCTTACTTTGGGCCAACTGGTGAGGATGATGATGATGGTGATGGCGATGATAATAACTTGTGTTAAATATTTATTGTGTTTCAGACACTGTGATGCTTTACCTACACTATCTCACTTATTTATGAAGGTATCATTCAATTTTACAGGGACAAATCATGCCCATTTTAACATTAAAACTGAGTCTCAGGGAAACTATGACTCTTTCAAGGCCATCGTGGACCAGTGGAATAGGTCAGGAAGCAAAGAAGCATGGGAAAGAGACAGGGATGTGCCTGGACAGTGCGGAAGGAAGATTAGGGTGGGAGACGCTGAGGGGATGCCTTGCTGGGTGATCGTAGGCGAACCCATGGGCCAGTCCAGCCACACTGACACTTAGCACAGAAATGAATCACGTGGCCATTAGAGACCAAACCAGACACGCCATTGTTTTCAAATTAATTGTTTTATTTCCCAGTGTAGGTCCACACAAAATAAGCAGTTTGGGATAAATTCCAGTCTGCTTGGGATAACTTCAATCATTTAGGAACCTCAACCCCACCTAATAAGCCAAATCTCCCTCACAGCGCATAACCTTTGAAGACTGTTTTTACTCAAGTTAAAGCACAATTGGTGCTCATCCAAATTTTCATTCAGTGTGATTTTGGATTCCTTTAGGGTATTTACCTTTGGCAGGGAAAGTACAGCTGATCTGCATGGCCAATAAACAAGAGTTTTTCCAGGTTGATGGCAGGGGGGGTTCTCAGTTAAATGAAAATGAAAATAACTAGTTACTTCAGTACATGGAGCTACTCCAAAATATGGTCTGGGAAGGATATAGTTAAATGAGTCTGCCATAAATCAAAATATTTATATGTTATTCTTGATGACAAATATTTTTTGTTATTCTTGATGACAAAATGTTTATATGTTATTCTTGATTGCCCTCGATGGAATCTATTAAATGCACTTGAGTAACCGATGTGCTTCCTAGAGTGGTTTCTCCCTTCAAAGCTACTGGCTACCTGAAGCCATCTTGAAAAATTATAAGATTCTGTAGATACTTGGTAAAAAATTGCAGGCGCACATGTGCGAGCAGTAAAAATAATACGGAATTAGTGTGGAGAATTATCAAAAACATTTCCATTTGCTCTCTGTTTAAGAAACCCTTGGCAGTTGTATAGAGGAGCCACTCTCCACAGCTAATGACTGTGGGGTGTACACACCGACAGATTAGCATACATTTACTCCTGATGTAGCTATTAGTTGGGTGTTAGGGAGCCTCAGAAGACTTGGAGATTCCGATTAATCTGAGCAAACATGGAGAATAATGGGATCATGAGATCTCCGGGAGCAGGTGTGTCCCGCCTGGGCTGTGCCCTCTGAGGCTCCTCCTGCCGAGGACGCTCTCCAGCGAATGTTGCTAATGTCTGCTTTTGCACTCTTTAGGGCATTTTGTTCTTGGCTGATTGCTCTTGTATTGTCTGCAGTGCCAAGCAAACCCAGGACACTTGAAAAATCATGAATAAGGGGAATTGAGAGTTTTGTCTATTTTAGGTGAATGTGAAAAAATGCCACTGACTTAAAATATTTGTGAGTGCTTGTTATTTGTATTGCACATTGTGGAGTCCTGGGGGAACACGGGGAGGGATGATAATGACCAGAAGGGGAAAAAAGGTGACCTCAGCACGATCCCTGCCATTGAGTCAGACACAAACTTATGTCCTACAACTTCCATTTTTCTATGTTTATAGCTAGGTGGATTTTTTTAAAAATAGAATAGACAGATTTGACATTTGAGATTATTTCCTTCGAGGCTCTCATTTTGGTACCTGTTGGTTTCACTTTATTAGTCAGGAGCAGGTGAGTGTTTGGGACCATGGAAATTGTGAATCTATTTTTTAGAGAGATTTGAGGAACATGTTGACTTGCTTTCCCCCTAGTCACTCATCAACTTTTCCTTCTGCCACCCATCTGCCTTCTGCCCAGTTCCCAGAGGCCAGTTAGGCCAACACAGCTGCTGTGTGTGATGCAGCCACCAGACCATTTATGGCTCTGGATCTTCAGTGCGTTGTTGTCCCTGACCATCCTTGCCATCTGTAACATCTCTAAATTACCCACAGAGGGCTATTGCATTTTGTTGCCTACAATCTATATTCATCTGCAAGAAAAGAATACTTACTACTAAACTATTAAATTAACATGGCTATTCACCTGCTTCCTCCATGCAACAAGCATATCTCAAGATAAAGAGAATAAGCAGCACACACTCAAAATGTGGTGAGGGATGTGCCATTGAAAGAGAAATGAATTGGGGGCCAAATCAAACATGGTTCTAGTCTCTTTCTAGGCCTCCATTTCCTTGCCCCTTGTATTAAGTGGTTGGACTCAGTGATCTCTATAGCACATATTGAATATTTAATGGCTCTGCCATTCATATCAGCAAAGACGAAAAGTCAGAGAGAGGTAAATCTGCGTAAAGGGTGACAGCTAGAGTTCTGTCAGCCTGTGTAAACATGGGTCTAGACATGGGTCTCCTCCAGGGGGAGCTCCAAGATCCGTGTCATCCAAACTCCTTAATACGTCAGATACTAGACATATCAGATATCTCATGTTGAAGCATCTGGGGCTTTGCGCGAACATAAGAGATCAACTCGAGACTCATCAGAAATAGAACAGAAACAACAACAGGTAGCTGCTGCTTTTCCTTCCACCTAGGCCTTCTTTGAAGAAGCAGGTGGCCCTGAAGGTCACCAGGTAGATGCCCAAATATCCCAGGGGCCAACTGACCCTAAGTATCACTGCTCACCCGATCAGAACTGCCTGGCTGCAGCAGGAGGAGGGAGCTTGGCTGCCGGGCCTCAGCCTTTCTCTGCACGGACAGCTGCTGCTGTCACTCTGTGCCAGGTGACTGTTTCTCTCAGCAGCAGCTGTGAGAGGGATGAAAAGAGAGGGGCAGTGACCACAGGGCAGTTCTCTTAAAAATAGCCTAAGGGTTCATGCCACAGCATACTGATTTGGCCTTTGGCTGGATTTAATTTGCATAGTGAGCTCAAGAGTCCCCCAAATTCTAAAGGAGAGAAAAGCAGCAATATTTATTTAGATCAAATGCAATATCTAGGACTAATTTACATAGAAAATGGTTTAAATCTAGGTGTTTATTCAAAGACTAGATTACAGGAACTAGGAAGCAAGTGAAAGAAAAAATTGTCAATACTGCTGATAAAAACAAAAACAATAACAACAAAGTAAGTGGCCAGTGTGGGCCCGTGTTATGTTAGTCCATGTGGTACGCAGTTTACCCTCTTCAATTTTCGTAATCCTGAAAGGTTGCATCAAGCACACTGATGTTCATAACTGTCAATTAATTTGCTCCGATTTGCACATTATTTTAATATCCAAGGAGGCAATGATTTCCTTAATTCTTTCAATCTTATTTTTTCTCTTTTTTACTATTCTACAGTCATATGCTTCCTTTTTAGGAAATATTATCCCAGAACATAGTTTTTGTTCAAATAACTGCCCATATGTAAGAGGCCTTCTTGTCTCTTGCTAGTTTTGCAGCAATTAGTGCAAACTTTTTCTGTAAAGTTCATCGGCTCCTAAAAGGTCGAGAGAGAGAGAGAGAGGGAAGGAAGCATTAAATGTGGTAGACAGAATAATGGATCCCAAATATGTCCAAGTCTTAATCCTTGGGATCTTAAATACACTGCCTTACATGACAAAAGGGATTTTGCCAATGGTTTTAAGTTAGAATTTAGAGGATATTTCGAATTTCTGGGTGAGTCAGTTATGATCACAAGGATCTTTAGAAGTGGAAGAAAAGACAGAGAGAGTTGAGAGTCAGAGAATGACATGGGACTATGGAAACAATGAGAGTGATATGAGATGGACTCAACCCATCTTTGCTAGCTTTGAAGGTGGAGGAAGAGAGCTGTGAACCAAGGAATGCAGGCAGCATCTAGAAAAGAAAAAAGGCAAGGAAATGGATCCCATTCAGAGTCTGCAGAAAGGACTGCATCTTTACCAATACCTTGAGCTAAGCCTGGAAAGTCCCATGTCTGACTACTAATCTAATGAACTGTAAGGTAATACATTTGTGTTGCTCTCAGCCACTGAGTTAATGGTAATTTGTTACAGCAACCATGAAAAACAAATGCGCTAACCAATCCTAAGTAGTGTAAATTTACCAGGAGTATCCACAGCAAGGACTCATGGCTCCCTTTCTGGAAATTGAACTGGTCCTGTGTTTATGCTAGTTGTTTGGGGGTAAACGAAAGATTCTGATCTAATTCATCTGACTTCTCCAGATTTATATAAAAAATGGTCTATTCTTGGAGAAAACAGAAAAACAGGGGGAAACGTACACCTGACAAAATTCCCAAAGATGTACACAAACCAAACTTGACCACCCCCTTGCTCTTCAGAAGTCTAAGACAACTGATGAACTTATACAATTGCGAAAACACACTTCTCAGCCATCTGATGTTGTGCATTGATTTGAACTTCAGGATAGGTGTTGGTGCTTGATTCAGAGACTGAGATCTCTTGTGATTGCTGTTCCCCTTTCGCTTGCTATTCCAGTTTCTGGGCTTTTCCTCTCCTTCCATTAAAATACATGCTTCATAAGGGTAGAATTTTATCTGTTTGGTTATCTATGCATTCCCAGCATTGTCTAATATTTAGAAGATACTCTTTAAATATTTATTGAGTGAATAAAGAGTTGTTAGGCTTTTGGGAAGGGTGTTGATGAAGCATAAGCCTTCCCTTCTAAATTATGTCACTCACTATACGAGTTCAAGTCCAGTTTGGTGATGGCACTATTTTCTCAGTTCCAGGAACAATCCATCAAATGATGGGGTCCTCAACTGCTTACATCTGAGGGCTCAGACTAGTTTTTCCCACCTCCTTTGATGTCAAAGTAAGTGTTCCCACCCATTCCCATTATCCCATATCCCACATCACTCTGACTGGTCAGACTACATGGAAAATTAATAGGATCCAAGTTTGACTGAGTGTGGAAGATACTGCATTTAAACATACTGCTTGAGGGATTCAGATTAGTTATAACTTTTTAACACAGATTTTATACCCTTGTGTGTAAATCACAGTCTTTCTCCAGAATGAGGTCATCATATTACCTAGGTTACACTATAAGTAACACTGCTGGGGATCCTGTGTATAAAAGCTTCTCTTAAAGCCTATAATGTTGCCTAGTATTTACTCTCATCTTGATTTGAACTTAGTATGCCACTAATAGCCCACTTCTGGGCTATTCTTTTTTTAAAATATTTTATTTATCTTTAGAGGGGAAGGGAAGGAGAGTGAGAGAGAGAACTATCAATGTATGGTTGCCTCTCGTACATCCCCTGCTGGGAACTGGCCTGCAACCCAGGCATGTGCCCTGACTAGGAATTGAACCACGCTCCCTTGGTTCACAGCCTGTGCTCAATCCACTGAGCTACACCAGCCAGGGCTGGACTATTCTGTTCAATAAAAAGGCATATATTCTTCTTTCATGTAAAGGGACCAAAAACTAGAATCAAACGAATAAGAACATGGTGAATACTGCATTGCTTTTGACATAACTACTCCAGATCTTGTCCACATTAGTCACTTTCCAAAAATAGTTCAAAATAGTTCAAAATGCTCAAATTTTATCTTAAAGTTCTGCTTCACAGCTTAATATTTCCTAGTTACTTATTATTTGTATATTTCTAATTGCTATATGTTCTCTTGTTCTTAAAATGGCTGCATATTTTTCTTAGTTGCGTTTGAATTGAAGGTGTGGACAAAATTTTTATCTGAACTTCCACGTCACACCTCATCACCCTTGAGTAAATGTGCAGAGTGCTATAGTGCTGATGGCTGAGGCTGTTCTGACGATGTGAAATATGGGAGGAAATTTGCCTACAAGACCTGCCAAGTTTGCAATCACTCAAAAATACTCAACAACAATATTCAGTCTTACTGAATTAGTAATGAAGCAAAGCTGAAAGATTTGCCCTGACCATCTCTATTCATACTTAGATGAGAAGTTATGAGGCAAACAAGACTATATTCTGTGCTGTTATATTAACACCTGTTTTTCATTTATGGCCCACTTCCCATACCAACTGAATTGAATTCTACAAAAGAAAGGCTAGGAGAATCTGTATTTTTAAAAAACCTCACAGATGATTATTATGTTTTAAAGTTTGGTCCACTGGGTTAGTATATAGTGCAACCTTTCCATTGTAATCACTCTCATTGGGTTGGTGACCAGTGAGTAGATGGATTGATATGTTACTGCCATGTAGATTTCCATGGTGTGGCCCCTGGGATGACCTAATGATAGCAAATCTATTGAATATATCTGTAGGGAGATACATCACTGATTTCTTAGCTAAACTTCATTGGGCTGTAACAAAGCTCCACTGTGAAAGAAGCCATGATACTTCACTGTTCATCTGCATCGTCTGGGGAAAGGTGGGGAAAGTATATCCCTTTCCTCAGTTACTAGATTATACCAACTACTGGTAAAGCTGTTGTGTTCTGGCATGCTATAGTTCAATGCTGATTTTTTTCTTACAAAAATTTTTTTGGAAAAAATACAATAAAAAAAGACCAACAGAGGAAATAAAATAAAATAAAATAAAATAAATAAAGCTTTAAAAAAGAACATGTTTATTTAAGAATGTTTGTAACTTGCTAATCTTGTTGCTGCTATCATAACAGTCCAGCTCTGAAGAAGCATGGCATGCTCTGACCTTTCCTGACTCCACAGAAGCTCTGGGTTTTAGACCGGAGAGAGGCCAGGATACCTCTGTAGGAGTTAAGTTGCCACCAAGGTAGCCATGAAGAGCTATTCACCCCAAAGGAGTCTTCTCGTAGAGATCACAGCCCGCTTCTGGCCATGCCATCACACATTTTTCAATGTCCTTTTTACTAGCACTGCTCTTGGCCTTCTTCTTGTCTCTGCATCAGAAAGATTGAGTTAAACTTCAGTTTCAGATGGATAATTCATAGGTAACATTTGCAACTTTCTGTAAACTTTAAAGTGCTATGCAAAATGGAAGGCAGATTGGACTTCCAGTGGCAAGTAAGTCAAGGTGTAGTGGTGATTCATCGTCTAGCTGATTCTGGTATTAGAGATGTGTGACCTCTAAATAGATGTGTGACCTAAAGTAGTAACTTAAAGTCCCTGTGCTTTCATTTTCTCATCTGTATAATGGGGGCAATTAATAATAACATCTATCTCATTGTACCATTGTGAGGATTAATGAGAAAATTGTATGTTAAGTACTTAGAATAATTTTCTACACATAGGGAATAGTCGATAAATGTTAGCTGTTATTATTAGTTAATTCTATTTTATTTCACATTTAGACTGAAAGAATTTGTTCACTAGAAATGCATGATAAGATTTGGGCAAATCAAACCTCTTGGAATTAGTCTTCTATGTTGTCACTTTTTTGCTGGGCCCCGCAGACCAAGTGTCAGGGAACCTGGAAGCAAAATAAAAGATGGGATACACATTTGAGAGTTGGGCGGTGATGAAATCTGTAGGAACTGTTGAAATTTTTCTTCATAATTTCCCCTGCCAACTCCTACTTTATCCCAGCTCAATTACTATAAGGTTTCCCCTCAGTGCTCCAGGAAACTCACAAAGTTTAAACATAAAAGGTTAAGTGGCCAAATTTCAGAATGTAAGTCAGGAAGGAAAGACAGTGTCTGTCACTATGAACAGAATGTTTATTCAAACCTAGCTGTTAGATATATGCTTATCAGGTAGATAAAGGGAGAGTCATAAGGGAAAAAAAAACAATTCTAATGGTTTTTGTTAGTATCTCCTCTTTATCTCCAAAATGTTTTTCATTTCCTCCCAAATAAAGAATGACTGACTCTTTATTACAAAATGGAATTATACTAATCATCCTTTACTGTTCAAAACCATCTCCTCAAGACAATCTATAAGAATTAAAAAGATCTGTATGCAATGACATACTTGTCCAATAGAAGCATATTTTGTTTACCTGTTTACCCTGAAATCTTTTGATGAGAAGAGAAATTCTGATAAGGTTTTGCATGTTTGCTGTCTGCAAAAATGTATCAGACTTTGACTTGGCTTATTTTCTCCAACATAGTTGAGAGATAAGGATATTAACTCATACATTTTAGGCTATAGTTTATAAAAAGTAAGAAACCAAAAAAAAGAAAAAGAAAGAAAGAAAGAAGACAATCATCCAATATTTAAATACTGGTCTAAATGTAGTCTTTTCTCCTTTGTTTATGTTTTCTATATAGTTGAGAAAACCCTTTGTTCAAATCACAGCCCTACCACACAGTTGCTGTATACTATTGGATAAATTACCTTTCCAGGCTTTAGTTTCCTTGTGTGCCAAATGGGAATGTGCCATCTGGGGGTTCAATGAGAATAATGTTTGCTGCATCTGGTATATAGTAGACACTTAATAAATATTAAGGCTTTATCCTTCCTTATTTTCTGAGTCTTAAGTCATTGTTCTTTACTTGTAACCTTTAAAATAAATGAAGATTTGAGTAAGCCCATCTTCTTAATTAAGTAAGCCAAGAAAATCTCCTTGAAATCTTTAGAACCAACTGCCTGACTGAGATACAGAGGTTCTCTGGCAGACCAGTATCATAATCACCTCTCAGAGTGGCCTTTGGACAAATGACCTGGATGCTCTCACATAACAGTGTTGGCAATGGCATCAAAATATTGAGGTTGGCTTGTCATGCATCTCTGTAAAAAGATCAGAATAATCATTGACAGAAAATCAAAGTCAAATTTCGCTTTTTTTCTCCTATAACTGTAGAAAGAGTGTTCATGGGGGAAAATGATGTAAGTGCTAATTCCTCTCCATTAGATTGGACAGACACTGAAATTAGACAGTGGAGTCTGCTCTAGTTGTTTATAAATTCTGCAACCAACGCACTTGAAAATTTTTTCTCTTTTCTGTCATTTATTGGTGTGGCATGGTATGGATGTGGCCAAAGTTAAAATACACATCTGTCTGACATATCCCCTAGTGTCTTTGAAGCATAGCATTGATGTTGGTCCTCCAGCTGGACTACAGGATTGACACTTACTTTAAGATACACATTTATAAATTTATACATTACATTATGAATTATAATATAAGGTCATTCTTCTCAAAAGAGTTTCTGACTGACTATACTGGAAAAGAGGACGTGGTTATTCTTTGTACTCATTTTCAGCTTCCTTACTG
The DNA here is from genome assembly GCA_004027735.1 of Carollia perspicillata. Lineage (NCBI taxonomy): Eukaryota > Metazoa > Chordata > Mammalia > Chiroptera > Phyllostomidae > Carollia > Carollia perspicillata. The sequence continues at coordinate 58,777 of PVKM010002844.1, forward strand.
CAAACTTCTAAATGTCTGGTATGTGTGTGGTGTGGGAGAGAGCTGTGTGAACACATCTTTTCAGATCTGCGTCAAGGAGAAAAGATAGATGAAGTGCATCTTTTTCATGTGACAAGTGTTTGCACAGTACTGACAAAACCATATGCCCAACACTGACTTAGAGAAAGAAAAGCTACAAGCTCAGCTTACAATTAGAAACCACGCACCCCATCATAATTATGAATTGGAAGATGGGATCAAAGCTGCCAGTCACAGAAGGGTGTGGGGTAGGGCAGAGGCTGTAGGGGCTGATGATGGAAAGGATGGTAAACTCTTGGTTTAGGTTGTATTTAAACTGGTATGTACCTTTGGTGGAGTAGGCATGTCTCTATTTTTAAAAGCAGCACATTACTTATCTGAAATGAGCCAACTGCTCCTTTCACACTTGTTCCCATGGTCTACCCTCTGTGTAGTCTACTTGGAAGAAGTTTGTAAAGTCCTAAAAGTATTGCCTGGGGGCAAAGTTAGTGCTCTAAATATACAGAAATATTCACGATTTTTTTAAACTTAGACTTACATGCCCTTTGAATAATAGTAGTCCTTATCATTAATTGTTATGGAGAGAGAATCTACCTTGCACTGGACACTTTCATCTCACTTAATCTTTGCAACAGCCACAGGAGAGAAGATAGTATTTTCCATATATTATCTATGAGGAAGTTGAAGCCTAAGATCACAGAGCTACTTTCCAATGTTACACTGCATCACAGTCTTTTGGAGGACTGGGGTGAAATCAGAAGGAAAGAAATATCTCAGTGTTATCTGCAGAAGTTGAAGCCAGTTTCTCTATTACTTTTCTTGAAACAGTCATGTAAGTCATAAAACCTTACCATGGTTTTATGGCCATAGTTGAACACAACATTTCTTAATTAATTGTATCACATGTTGCTTAATTTATTGGCTGAAATTCTGAACAACGGTGCAATTCAATGCATATTTGGGAGGTAAAATTCCAAAGCATGATAGCACTTTGACTTGGAATTTCAACTTCCAGCCAAGATGGAGATATAGGTCGATACACTGTGCCTCCTCGCACAACCAAAAGAAGGACAACAACAAATTTAAACAAAAAACAACCAGAACTGACAGAAAATCAAACTGTGTGGAAGTCCGACAGCCAAGGAGTTAAAGAAGAAACATTCATCCAGACTGGTAGGAAAGGCAGAGATGGGCAGCCGGGTGGAGAAGAGTCCTGGCAAGGCAGCAGCTGGAGGGCAAGGTGGTGGCTGACGGATCCAGTGAGGTGGCAGATTGTGGACTAGGCAGTCCCATATTCACATGCAGATAAACAGGGAGGAACAACTGGGAAACGAGACAGACCATAGAACCCAGAGTTCAAGCACAGGGAAATAAAGCCTCAAACCTCTGATTGAAAAAACCAGTGGGGGTTGAGGCAGCAGCAGGATTAACTACCAGCCTCACAGGAAAATTTGCTGTAGAAACCAACAGGGTCCTAGAATGTACACAAACCCACACACCTGGGAATCAGCACTAGAAGGGCCAAATTTGCTTGTGGGAGGTGGGGGAAGTGACTGAAAAACAGCAGAGAGAGGAGCAAGTGACATTGCTCCCTCTCAGACCCCTCCCCCACATACAACAGCACAACTTAGTGATGTGGGTTGTCCCACTCTGGTGAACACCTAAGGCACACCCCTTACTATGTAACAGGCATGCCAAGACAAAAAAAAAAAAAAAAAAGGCCAAATGAAAGAACAGATCAAAGCTCCAGAAAAAACACAACTAAGCGACAGATAGCCAACCTGTCAGATGTACAGTTCAAAATACTGGTGATCAGGATGCTTACAGATTGTTTGAATATGGTCACAAATTAGATGAAAAAAATGAAGGCTATGCTAAGTGAAATAAAAGAAAATGTATAGGGAACCAACAGTGACGAGAAGGAAACAGATTCAAATCAATGGTGTGGACCAGAAGGAAGAAAGAAACATTCAACCAGAATAGAATGAAGAAACAAGAATTCAAAAAAAAAAAAAAAAAATGAGGAGAGACTTAGGAACCTCCAGGACATCTTTACACATTCCAACATCCAAATCATAGAAGTGCCAGAAAGAGAAGAGGAAGAGCAAGAAATTGAGAACTTATTTGAACAAATAATGAAGGAGAACATCCCCAATCTGTCAAAGGAAGTAGACTTCCAGGAAGTCCAGGAAGCTCAGAGAGTCCCAAAGAAGTTGGACCCAAGGAGGAACACACCAAGGCACATCAAAATTACATTGGCCAAGATTAAAGATAAGGAGAAAATCTTAAAAACAGCAAGAGAAAAGGAGACAGTTGCCTACAAAGGAGTGCCCATAAGACTATCAGCTGATTTTTCAAAAGAAACCTTGAAGGGCAGAAGGGGCTGGAAAGAAGATTCCAAGTCATGAAAGGCAACGACCTACATCCAAAATTACTCTATGTAGCAAAGCTATCATTTGGAATGGAAAGGCAGATAAAGTGCTTCCCAGATAAGGTCAAGTTAAAGGAGTTCATCATCACCAAGCCCTTATATATGAAATGTTAAAGGGACTTACCTAAGAAAAAGAAGATAAAAAATATGAACAGTAAAATGACAACAAACTCACAGTTACTAACCACACCTAAAACAAAAACAAAAACAAACTAAGCAAATGACTAGAACAGGAACAGAATCACAGAAATGGAGATCACATAGAGGGTTGTCAGCTGGGGAGTGGGTGGGGAGAGAGGGGAAAAGGTACAGAGAATAAGTAGTATAAATGGTAGGTAGAAGATAGACAGGGGGAGGTTACTAATAGTATAGGAAATGTAGAAGCCAAAGAACTTATGTATATGACCCATGGACATGAACTAAAGAAGGGTAATGCAGGTAGGAAGGGGTGTTCGGGGCAGAGGGGAATAAAGGGGGGAAATGGGACAACTGTAATAGCATAATCAATAAAACCTGAAAGGAAGGAAGGAAGG